>JALIZF010000579.1:0-33321 GCA_029948255.1 Telmatactis stephensoni | reverse complement strand
CCCCAAACATCGAAGATTCGATTCATTTTTGCAAATTTGACAACAAGGCCTGTTTTGAAATTTGCATAACGTAACGGAAAATTCAAACTTCAAAAACAAAGACTTGATACATAAATTCTAATAACGACTTTAACAACGCCAAATTAAATGAATCGGATCTTATTCGATGTTCGAGTAAGCTTGAGCCGTATTGACTGAAAGAAAGAAAGTGGAAGTCAGCACCTGCCCAAGTCAGTTCGGCCTAATGATTATTCATGCCTAGTTGTTTTAAGGTTAGGTTTAGGGTTTTACGGTAAGTAAGTTGTGTATTTCGGTTAATTTAAGAGGATTCAACTATAGAAGGTGGATAATGAAACAGAACAATGTATGCCCTAAAAAATTGAAACTATGCAGTGGAAAATTTCCAACCGCACAACATAATCACATTATAGATCAGTTTTCAATAAGACTAGGGAAAAAAACTCATGACATGTTTGCTTCAGAGACGATTAAAAAAACCTCAATCTCAATGTCTGATGTTCAAAATTCCCCATAAAACTTTCTTTGCTAATCGATATCGCGAATTCTAATGCACTACAAAATAGATACATTCAGGAAACGAAAAACGGTATACGGTTTGAAGTTTGCGGCAAAGAGCTCGAACGAATCTTAAGGTGGCTCGACCCAATTTTCAAGTAGAGCTACCAGTCGTCTTTGAGTGAAAACTATTTGTTCATGAGCAGTCTGATAGTAAATTACAATTACATTCTTACCAGACAAAGATCAAAGTTTATGATGACGTATGTTATATGGAGATCGGCGCTATTATGGCGACGCCTTAAAAGAATTCCCCTTTTTACACATTCTCGAGTTTAATGAGTTCTAGGCTTATTCTTGAAAAATGCTCTTGTGATCTTGTAGTTAACATCATTGCCTTTAGCTCTAGCGAATTAAATCAAATTCTGAGAGAGCGTTTTCGAAATATCATCGATGAGAGATTTTAACTGCAAAAATCGAGCGTAAACAAAACAACTTTTTAAATCTCCTACAATTAAAAAGAAAGTAGCACATCTAAGTTAATTTTTCATCTCAAATTGTTGTAAAGATATCAAATTTGGCTACTGAAAGAGACGAGAGAAATCACATTAATTGATATTGAGAAAAGTGAGCCGAACTCATGTATATGGACATGCTGAATTTGCTTCTGTTGCCCAAATTTCGCTCTATTGTTACATAAACTGCAATACTTAAAGATCCCTTCGATAAATATTGTTTAAAAATTAGTATGGTTTAGTTTAGGTAATAGTTGATATGATATAGCGTTTTCAAATTCATTGAATCATTTTACGGCTGTAAAATATTAGCCTCAAATCAGTATATTTTTCAGCCGGATACAGTGGTCGACAACTCATTAATGCATGATGTAGCTCTTTTGTTTTAGTTTGTCGTGTTTTCATGCATTCCAACACTTGGTGCAAATTACGGAACGCTTCATTACCTTCCGAGCACTCTTCCGAAATATGGTAATTGCTAAAACTAAATATACATAAGAATGCCAAAAAGGAAAGAAACTTTTTGTCACACAACTGCAGATGGAAACTCGTCAAAAGCAGAATCATGGGGAGACAAAGTAAAAATAGAATGATGTGCTGACATGCTGCAAAGAAATGTACAGTTAAAAAGTTTCTTTCTAGCGATTACCATATCTCGGAAGAGTGATCGGAAGGTATTGAAACGTTCCGCAATTTGCATCAGGTGCTAGAATGCACGAAAACATGACAAACTAAAACAAAGGAGCTACATCATGCATCAATGAGCTGTCGACCACTGTATCCGGCTGAAAAATATACTGATTTGAGGCTAATATTTTACAGCCGTAAAATGATTCAATGAATTTGAAAACGCTATATCATATCAACTATTACCTAAACTAAACCATACTAATTTTTAAACAATATTTATCGAAGGGATCTTTAAGTATTGCAGTTTATGTAACAATAGAGCGAAATTTGGGCAACAGAAGCAAATTCAGCATGTCCATATACATGAGTTCGGCTCACTTTTCTCAATATCAATTAATGTGATTTCTCTCGTCTCTTTCAGTAGCCAAATTTGATATCTTTACAACAATTTGAGATGAAAAATTAACTTAGATGTGCTACTTTCTTTTTAATTGTAGGAGATTTAAAAAGTTGTTTTGTTTACGCTCGATTTTTGCAGTTAAAATCTCTCATCGATGATATTTCGAAAACGCTCTCTCAGAATTTGATTTAATTCGCTAGAGCTAAAGGCAATGATGTTAACTACAAGATCACAAGAGCATTTTTCAAGAATAAGCCTAGAACTCATTAAACTCGAGAATGTGTAAAAAGGGGAATTCTTTTAAGGCGTCGCCATAATAGCGCCGATCTCCATATAACATACGTCATCATAAACTTTGATCTTTGTCTGTAAGGGTGTAATATTAATTTACTATCAGACTGCTCATGAACAAATAGTTTTCACTCAAAGACGACTGGTAGCTCTACTTGAAAATTGGGTCGAGCCACCTTAAGGGTGTCCGTTACCTGTTTTAGGCCCTAATTTATTCATCAGATTGGTTATATGGGTGCATGCAAGGCAAAGGACTTGCCAGTCACGAAACATTTGGGCCAGTGTACCAACAAGAACGTTTCTCCATAAGATATGCTGTCATGGCAAGAGACCATAACACTAAGATAGCGAAACTAAGTATTGATGTTTGTGCGATGCTCGTGGCGGCTAAGGCTATTTTTAGTAATTTCGTCATCGAGCGCTTAAGGCTCTCAAACAATAGAATATGATTGCCAAAAACAAACGATCTCGTTCGCGCGCAACTCAAAAATCTAAGTCTGTTGTTTAAGAGCCTTGCGCGCGCGATGGCGAAATGACTAAAAATAGCCTTAGTCGCCACGAACATCGCACAGACATCAATACCGAGTTATTATGGTCTCTTGGACATGGGTGATAAATACAACATTCAAGAGAACATATGTTACAGATGAAGAGAGCTTGCTCTGTTAATTACCAAGACTAAGTGTGTTAAGATACACCTTCACAGAGGGTTTATCGCCCTTGAATTCTTTCATGGTGACAAGACGCTGGAAAATGGCTTGAAGGGTCCTTTTGCCATAGCAATTTTAGCATCACATTTTACAAGCGAATTGCTGGGTGACTTCTCATACATTGTTGCATAACAATAATGGTGTTCAATTTTCCGTTGTCAAAATCGATGCTTGAGTGAATTGGTGTTTAACCTGTATTGCTAGCATCAGGAAATGCACGTGAATGCAGAAAGATGGGGTACGTGAAGAAACAAAGCAAAGAATAATGGGTTCCTACTGTCCCACATAGCTGGGGCCCTCCCCTTTAGGCCACCATGCTGGCTAATTTCTACGGCCGGGTTTTTGCTCCAAGTTTTGCGTGTCATATCAGAAATACAGGCTAACAGTGGTAAGGTGTTAGTGGTTGGCAAGGTGTCCGTAAATGGTTGGTAAAGTGTCAGTGGTTGGTAAGGTGTCAGTAAGTGGTTGGTAAGGTGTCAGTAACTGTGGTTGGTATAGTAAGTGGTTGGTAAGGTGTCATTATAAGTGGTTCGTAAAGTGTCCTTAACCTTACCTACCAGTTACCAGCAAATCCAATCAATATTATGTGGGCTGCTCATTTAACAATCATAACATCAGATTAATCAAAATCACACAGCTTTTGCCATTAAATGCACAGAACATTTATTTTCATCTCTAATAACCTGCACACAAGAGAAAATGAATGGATGGATGGGAGTTCAGATAAGGGGAAAGTAAACATGAACTTTTCAGTATTTTTCAGATAACATTTTCCATGGCTGAAATGGCTTTGTTTTTCGTTGGTAAGCACTGACACTTTACATCGGAGCAAAAGTAGCAACGTCATAAATTAAACTTCTGTGATATTGTATATATATCTATATTTACATTGTCTTTACATGGTGTCATAATATCATGACCGATCTATTACTTGCCAATCTATCATTCTCTTATTAACATTTGTTACTGAGTACAGTCACATGATGAAGAAATGGTAGGCATTTCACACATCTGTGCATGCAACAAAGTAAAGTAGCAACATGAATATGTTGCAGAAGTTTATGTCAGACAGCTCGCAAACTAGTTGTGATCGTGGGTAAATCTGTGGCTGATAGTGATGAAGAACAGCATCTCAAAACAAGCTCACATGATAGGCCGACAGGTGTGAAGATACTGAATAATTGCATGCACTGGATTGCAACTAGATGTTCAAGCAATAGTCTAGATCCAGAAAGATCACCTGTTAAGCACAACGAAATGAGGCTACGTGCATAAAGCTCATGAAACTTTTGTCTTGTTACGAATGATTGAGCTTTATTCATGTAGCCTCGATTTTACTCCTTTGTATGCAGCAAGTGAAGTACATCTTGGAAGTTGGCTATGTGGCCTAATGATATAATACTAAAAGCCACTTCATAAATTATATAAATAATCAGCAACATAAGCAGAAGCAGAGACAACAGTGATACAAAGCATTGCTTCTCTTTCCTCACATCTTAATACAGCTTGGTCTGTGTATATATTGCTTACTTCTATCACTCGGCTGAAAGACAGGACTTATGTGTCATTATCACAGGGGAAAGTGTTTATCCTTGAAACTCTATTAATAGTTAAATCGGCTCAGAATGAGAAATCCTCCCAAATTTCATGGAGAGCTGTCTGACAGAAACTTCTGTTCAACTGCAAACCTTATAGTGTACTTACATAAATTCACAATCTGAGCTCTGCAACCACCAGCTATTGACAAAATTGTACAATTTACATGATACTATTAAACAAGATTTTTTCTATTTTGTTTTTGTCGTAAAACAGATTCCTGGTTGTTTTATGTTCATCACCAGAATAGAACATTTCCTAGTGGCAATGACATGAAAACAGCTTGGTAGCTATCTCTCTGGATATTCCATATTTTTCATATTGGGCCATAACCCTTTCTATCTGCCAATATACATATACTATATATATGTTCCATGGATATTTTGGCTTGACATGTATTCCTGCCTCATGTGTATCCAGTTTTTTTAAATAAAATAATTTGTGAATGTTGGCTGACTTTCCAGGAATTCCTGCTTCAATTCCACAACCTTGCACAATACATTTGCCCAAACATAATCTCCCAAAGACCAAATGGAACCATCCTGTCTGTTTGCTCTCTGTTATCATATCTTATCTGCCATCTTCAATATTCGATCCAGTACATTATACATGTATACTGTACACTTGTTTCTACAAGGTCACACCTTCATCATCAAAGTGACCAACTGAAACCTTTTGGCAACCTTTACTTTGGTGTTCCTCAAGGTTCATTCGTAGGTCCATAGTGATATTTATTAATTATTGTTGCCATCTCCCGCAGAGCATTCAAAGGAGCTGTCTCCATCATATTCATCATCGGCTTCACAACTTCTGCCACTGCTTTCACATTTATGGAGAAGCTCATCGGGTTTCATATGTCGAACATTGTTATTCCTTTTGTCGCCATTTTTGTCCGCAGAAGAGTAATTGTTTTCCTCTGCAATTCAAAGCAATATCTTAAAATACTGTTTATATGGTTTCCCAATAACTGGATGGTCCTAAAACTATAAAGCACCCTGCTAACACAGCAGGTCCAGACTCTACATTTTTCTGTTTGGGCATGTGCAAAGTTAAAGTTAAACCTTGGACAATTAGATGTATATATGCATAAAAGATACACAACGTTCTCTGAAACAAATTAAGACAATGAACATGCAAACATCAAATCATTTGCAATTGATTAAGGAGCTGTGTGTTTCTTTTGGACTATTTAAGAGTTAGTGTTTTGTCTGATTAGATTAGAATATCGTTAGAAATGTTAGCTAACAGCATTGATATATCTACACATACCAAATATTAGTTACGGGTATAAAGGTTAGTTGTTAGTTTCTCTTGACAAAACAAGACTGATTCTTAGAACAAGTTCAAAACTAAGTGTTAATGAGTAGGTTGCCATCGTACTATAGTTCAAAACTGTGATCCGTCAAAGGCAAAGGAGTGTTCATGATCAGGTGTTCTTAAAAAGAAGACTATTTTCAATATTTTCAATCCTGACACTTATTGAGATAAATTTACCAGGGCTAAGATCTTAAACAAAGCTAGTTCAATGTTCAATTTTTGCAGAGAAAATGCTCCTACCTCAATGCCATCACATTAAAAACTTTATTAGCCTTCAAATGAGGATTGGAAGTGAGAAAGATGGCTTGCTGTTTTAATGTCAAATGTAACAGGAAGATGTTTCAACATCTTAAGGTTTTGTCCAAGATTGAAGCATGATCTGGTAAACTAATATAAGCCCTAGAATCTGTGGGCTGTGGGTTTCCAAAGGTTTTCAAGCCACAGGATAACAAGGATGGTATTAATTAATAAAATTAAGAAAAGTTCTACATTGTTATATTAGTAATGAATTACATCAAGGTTAAGTCTGTGTTAATTAGTTAAGCATTAGTAGAAAGCATTAAAAGTCCAATGAAAACATTATCACAGCTCACTTACATATTATAAGGCAGAGTACGTCATGTGACTACTCGCCAGGTGTACCTGAAGTATCTGGTTCTGATTGGTCGATTGCATCTTTTCTGGTTCCCTGCCAGCTAACACGCTTCATAGAAGCAGGATTATTTTTGTCTTGTTCATTCTTTGGGATTTGTGAGTTGTACCAATGGCGGTTTTCCTCTATTGTGTCCAGTAATTCTTGAGCATCTGGTTGAACCAACTCACCCCACGTCTCCCAAAGAGGTTGAGCAACAAAATCAATAAATACAACCTATAAATGGACAAGATGGGTAAAGTATAAGAAAACACAATTGTACCTTATTGTACACCATGCAATTAACCAATCCTCAAGCACAGCGACAATTGGAAATGCCCCTTGGAAAGTTGTCAACATCCATTTTAGCAGTATTTTAACATCATTGTAGTTTTCCTTCAAATAGAACTGGTTGCTGATTGGTCTACCTAATGAGGTTGACCAATCAGAGATGAGACCAAACTTCCACACCAAGTTCTAACAGATAATATTCCTGTGCAAGGATATTTTCTCAAGGAGTGAGAAGCAAGTGACAGTATTATACCCCTAGGTTCCCAAGGATGACTTGTAACCAATTCTTAATTATCATCAATACCTGGGATTTTTCTATTGATGCATTGTGTCGATCCATCATAGGACTAATGTCCATTCCTTCAATAGCTCTTTCCTTATCACCCTGAGAACCAACAACCACAAAAAGTCAAAATACAAGTTGCACAGTACTCAATGAGCTGCTATTGGCTTAAGGAAGGATCTGGCCATGTATTACTCAACATCACATGCTTGGAATCAAATTTCCTCTTTTTCCATTTTTCTTATGCATCAGTCAATTGAAACCACGGCCCCCCAACCCCCGGGCAATACCGGGGGAATTAACATTTCTACAATGTTAAAGTCCCAGCATTTCCCAGCCCTTAGAGGCCAAAATGGCAGCGAAACAGATCATTTTCTTTGATTAGACGTTAATTCCCCGCCTTCCCGTTGATTGTGCTGTTAAAACAGTGTTAAAGACCGGCTATAATGTGTTAATTCCCCGGCCCCCGGGGGTTGGGGGGCCGGGGTTTCAATTGACTGGTGCATTAAATTGAATAAATCCCTACTGAATGCCCAAGGAAGCACAGCCAAGTTTTCATTTTTCCACTTTTTTGAACTGCCACCTGTTTAGATTGGTTGGTTGAGCAATTTAACTATTGCCTTTGATCTGGAGGGAAAGGGGTTTATAAACCTCTGGCTAGACTAATAGATAAAGAATTATGAGAAAGTGGTTCACAAATAAAGACATACGGCTATAGGCCATAATGTACCTGTCTAAAGAACTCCTCCATGAGCCGATCTACCCATTTACGGTAGATGGGAAGAGGTTTAGTAGGATTACTCAGGTCTGCACAGTGCACTAAACTCTTTAGAACCTACAGACAGACAAACAAACACAACCTTTGAACAATAGTTTGGCATTATACATTCTGAATATCTGAATATAATCAATGGATCATTTATCAGAAGAATCCCCAGGAACCTGGGACTCTACTTTAAATTTAAAGTTAATTCCTTTTTCCTAAAATGAGTACTAATCAATGTGCAGAAAATGTTATTGATTGCTTCTCTTGCAATGAAAGATATAAAAATCCACACAGTTTATGTCAATTATTGTTGATATTAATTGGTTGAGTCCACACAATGCAACAGTCTATTACTGTGGTAACACCAACCTGCATTCTGTCAGTGTAAGTGTCTAAACACAACACTCCAGTGCCAGCCACTTTTTTAGTTTCTACCATAGTTTTCAGCGAGGCCAGTAAACTCATATGCTTGGCATTGTCAGTAGCAAGCACCTACAGAGAAGAAATTTGTGTGATGGTTATTGGAATGGAATTTAAAATGTATCTGGAAGTAACATTGTAAAAGTGACAAGCCTAAGTTTGATATTTCACAGATGCTACTTTCATCCACATGATCCTTATATGTGTAAATGCAGGCAGTACTATGGCCTCTGACACCACTTCTCTATTCAATGGTGCCATGTCCAGTAGGTTTTAAAGGTACATTGTACAAATTATGGATCATTGGAGGGAAGTCTGAGAAATCACAAAAATCACAAAAAAGTAACATAACCAGACCTCTACAAGGTCAGGCATGCACTTAACAGCCTAGCATCATCTTTTACCTGATAAAAACTTGGTAAAAAACCTTGGATAAAGATCAAAAAAGTATTTTATGTCCATTCACTCACCATTTCGATAATCATCCGTCTTGCTGACTGTCTTTCACTTTTACTTAAATTCTCAAAAATATCACAGTCTTCGTGTTGTAGAAGTTGGAAGGCAACAGCAAGATGGTGGTTTTCTAACACAGACTCATCATTGTACATTAGAGCCATTTCAGAATCTGAAACACAGAGTATTATATACATCCCATTAAATATTCATCTATGATGTGGGTTCAGCAAGAAATGAACTAAGGGCTAAAAATTATTGTAGCGACTTACTAGTTGCAACAAGAAAGTGGTTGTTTACACCAGGATGGTCAACATCATGTACAGCACTGGCAATAATTGCCGAGAGGATTTCAAGATCAGTAAAAACGGACTGAAACAAAGAGAATACATGCCATCATTATATACAGCACTGTAAAATCAGGTTTAAGTTTAAGAAACACTTTGTTTCTGCCAAAGATTACAGATTTTTAAAGAAACTGGAAGTAAACTGCCCTGCACATGTGCAATAACAACAAGAATCAGTCATTTTTGTTATAGGTGTGCATTGCTCTACCTGAAGTCAAATGATTCCTGCCAAAAACATGTGACCTATTTTGCATGGCAACCGTTGCACAGCAACGTTATATGTCAGTACACCCTTACGTACCAAATGCACGATGCCAGGTGCAAAAATCCACAATGCATTATTTTCTTTGCTGTCTGGCACATTTTTGTGAAATTTTACACTCTCCACTACTGCTGTTTTGGATTTACAACTGCATTGCCCTTCAATGTCTGAACTAATTACTCATCATAACTGATGACTATGAGATAATGAGATCAAATTGCTTTTATGGGTGCTTTACATGAACTATTGTGGAAAACATCATTATGTTACCAGCACTCAGCTATCATGGAGTACAAACATCATTCAACAACAGGATCAAATGTTTTAATTAACAATGTACTTTATCAAATTCTCTATCACACATCAGTTTATTCATCAATAACTGACACAGCCCAAACTAATTACTTACATCGAAAGCTTGAGCAGATAACAGGACATGAGTAGTTTGAGTGACATCTGCTGCATGGATACAGTTGTGAAATGGAACATCTCTTAAATAATGACTCTGGAAACAATATAGTGATTCAGTAGTGAATATCAAACATTATTAATAGTGAATAATAGTAAATTAGAATTCAGGATTTACATGAGGTAATAGGTTTTTATTCACTAACATTCATCCATTCCTCCTCAGTTACACAGTAAGACAATCTGGCTGTCAGTCATTCAATCTGTTGTTCATTCACTCAGTTGATCAGTTATATGTACAGTAGTCAATGAGTCAATCATTCCATCATTCATTCATGTACTGTACTGCTGTTCTTTCCTCTCTTGCTCCTTCCTTTCTGCCAGTTCACTCACTCCCTCCTTTCTCTTTCTTTCCTTCCAGGCTTCCTTCTCTCTTCCTTCCTCTCTCCTTTCTTCCTTCTCACTACCGTCCTCCTTCATTTTTCCCCTCTACTCCCTCCTCCCTTCCTACTACTTCTTGCCCCTGTCCTTCCTTCCTTCTTCTTGCCTCCTTTCTTCCTCCTTCCTCACTTCCTTCTATCCCACCCCATTCCCATCCTTCCTTCATCCTCCCTCCCTGTCCCCTCCCTCCTTTATTCCCAATTCATTCCTCCCTATCCCCATCCATCCATACTTCCTTACATCCTCCCTTCTCACTTCCTTTCTTCTAGTCTGCCTACAGGCTCTCTGGGAAGAGGGAAGGGGAAAAGGGGTGGGGAGGAGGGGGAAAGAGGAAAGAAGGGAAGAAGGGAGACCCTGCATGAACACTTTCGTTTTGAAAATACGTGGCATTCATCCATGAATGCAGGCTTCTCATTGGCTGAGGTGACTGAAGCCAAATGACATTTGACATTAAATTTTGAAAATAATGTCAAACTAGACTGGTGCATTTTCAGTGGTTAACAATGGTTTACTCACTGGATATGGTAGAAGACAAAGTTATGTCAAATTCAGTTAGATTGAATAAAGGGAAATCAATAAAAATTAATTCAAGGACATCGTAAATTTTGTCTTGTACAGGGCACATGGGGAGTATCCGTTTACCTGCAGTGTGATTGACCTTTATCGTCCATGTGTAATCAAGCATAACAAGGGTGTATATTTTGAAAACAAGAGCGTTTATGCAGGCCCTCCCTTCTTCCCTCTTCCTCCTTCCCCTTCATTCTTCCCAGAGAGCCTGCATATAGGCAAGCTACCTTCCTCCCTGACCTATTCTTCCTTTCCCTCCTGCCTTCCCATTTTATTTCTGCCTGTCAACTTCTTCCCTCCCTCCTCCCTTCCAACTTCTCTTTTCAATACCTTCCTCCCTCCACTTCATTTTTTCCTTCCTGCCTCCTTCCTACCCCCTCACTTACTTCCTGCCCCTCAACCTGTTCCAACTCATTCATTTATTCACACTCATTCCTCCACCATTTATTGTATCTTGATTCTTATGAGAAATAACATACCTCTACCAGGGACATATAATTTATAAATGTAGTTGGCTTGATTTTGAAAATTTTTAATAGGTCTCTGGCCTGAAACAATGTGAAAAAGACAAGCAACAATTTAATGTACATGTAAGGCCATGACACATTGCAGGGTTTATACTACTTTGGAATATCAAAATTCCATGACTTTTAATGACTTTTCCATAACTATTTTCCATTTTTATGACAAAACTGTAGCTGATATTTTTAGGAAACTGGTTTACTTTCCATCACAACAAAATAAAATTTTAACTTTTTCCTAAATGAAGGTATCATCTTTTTCTCATGCCATTTTGCATGATTTTCCATGACCTTAATCTCATTTCCATGACTTTCCAGGCCTGGAATGAAATCATGAAATTTCATGGCTTTCTGTTTTC
The DNA here is from genome assembly GCA_029948255.1 of Telmatactis stephensoni. NCBI lineage: Eukaryota > Metazoa > Cnidaria > Anthozoa > Actiniaria > Isophelliidae > Telmatactis > Telmatactis stephensoni. The sequence goes on along the minus strand of JALIZF010000579.1, from coordinate 21,597 downwards.
CATATCACCCATATGAACCCTGCATTGTATCCTGACTTAGGGTTATGCCAGAAAAAGCCGATGAGTGGCTATCATTTCTTGGACCTCTAAGGTGTGTTGCAACATAACCTTGTGTGATGACAGGGACACCTTGTGTTGGCAGACTGTGTATACATGTGCGTTGTTTGTCCATGTATGTGAATATCATACTACAATAGCCACCCAATCTACCCCTCTGGATCAGCCCCTGAGCTTTGGTGTTAGCTAATAGCTTACTCCATGCAGTTAAAATACTCCAAAGGGCCACCCTGGAGACAGATTACAGGTAAGTGACTGTTGTGGAGAGGTGTCTATTGTACAGAGGCTCAGTATAGTCAGTAAATATGAATGGGATAAATGGTAAGGGCAGATGAGGTTGGCCATTGTAGACAGGTGACGGTTAGTGGAGATTCAACTGTACAGTGTTAGAGGGTACAGTATTTTTACCTGCAGAATAGTATAAGTTACAGCTAGCATTGGGTGACCACTAGTGGCATCATCCAAGGAAAATGCATCAAAGTCCCATTTGTTGATGCCTTCTAAAATCTAAGTATTGAAAACAACATTGCAAGGTAAGAAAAACAATACAGAATTACTGCAGTTTTTTATCATACATGTCCAACCAGGATTTTTCTGTCCATCAAAAACTAAGTTTTCATGGACGTCAATCAAAGGCATTTCCATAACAATCTAAATAAGCATGTGCTAGTTGGAATTTTTTTTACTGATACTGATTTCTTTAACTCAATTTGATTGTTCTGAAAATATTCAGAGCTGCAAAGAATATTTCCCAATCAAAGAAAGCTACTGTGAAACAAGGAAATTTAATATATCATCTGTGGCTTGAAAATAAGTAATTCATAAAAGCTGTTTGTGACCTTGGTGACTTTATGATAAATTTCTCAATATTCATAGTATGTAGGCCTTATACAAAGTCATTCTTCTGCCTTTTGGAGGATTTTGCCATTTTAGCCTTTTAATGGCATTTCTAGAAACTGATGTAGTTAATTCAAAAGCAAACTGTCATGGCAACACTCCTGATTGACATCCATGAAAACTCAGGTTTTCGATGAAGAGAAAAATCCTTGTTGATGCATGCAATCGAAAACTGCTGTAATGTCATGTTTGATCTGATAAAATGATCAGAATGATGTTCATAGTTTTAGTGATGGTGATGACATTTACACGGAATTTACAGTACACTGTATGTGACTTTGGATCTGCTAAAATGATTGAAAGGCGTTGATAATGCTGGCAATGATGATAATGGTGGTGGTGAATGTGGAGGACTGAAACACACTTAGCATGCATCTACAGAGTTTTGGGTGAATGCTCCAGGTTGCTTAAAGCACAAGAGAAGCTTAAGAGCCACATAAGACAATAGCTGAGTGCCACTCTAGCTTTTCTTTTGAGTGCTTAGCAGATGACCATGTGCTCCCAAAGTTTGACAACAATGCCAACAAACACATTGTAATGCTAATGTGCCAACCACATATTTTCACAAGAATTTTTCACAAGTTGCTTTCTTTAAACAGCCAATCAATCTCTGGTTGGTACATGAATAACAATGGCTTAAAGTCAATGTAAAGTGCACTATTGTATGATGACGATCACAATGGTTGGTGATGATGGTAATGATGAATCATGATCCTGGTGACAGTGATGATGGAAGCATTCTTGTCAAAAAGAGAATGAGATTTTTTAACCTTCGCTAATTCGCTTTCATTCTGGACTTCAACACCAAATCTACAGAAAAATGAAAGGAAGAACTAAGACATTAACTTCAGCACAGAAATGCTGACCTGGTGAGTAATATTCTCTTTGCCTTCCAGAGAAATAATTCTGTACAATAAAGACAAACACACAGTCAATGGTACAACACACAAGGAATATGAGGTCACCAACACCTTTCTGAACAAACACTCATGCAAACAAATTAATGAACAAACAAACAAAAGGCTACATGTAGCAAAACAAACAAAGCAATATACACAAAAAAAGGTAGCAAAAAATCAATCAATCAAGTTGAGCAGGCAAGTGGGCAGACAGACAGGCAAGCAGCAAGCAAATTATGGAGTATACAGTCCTGATATAAAGGTACGTTCCAGCAAACAGTGATTTTGCTAGCTTTTGCACATAGTAGGACATTGTAGTAGGCAAAATACTAGCAGAAACTTCTAGTCAGCAGTTTACACTTTGAACAAGTACCCCTCAATTTCTTGTTATGATTAGTGTGAATCTCTATTTCCTCACCTAGGTACAGTTCCAGAAAAACTATGTAGTCTTGTAAGTTTACGGACACCATTTACCATGGACCTTGACCGCGCTCTGATACAGTCTTTCCTGGGTTTACTCTGGTTAGGATCTGCAGGAATTTCCAATTGCTTGTCTGCAAGATAAAAAAATACCTTTTAGATGAATTTATCACAGTTTTTCTCTAAGAAATTTCCATAGTCTAGCGCCAGCTTGGAAAAGGCCCAATTCCAAATGACATGCAAATTCCTACCAGCGAGTGTCTGTGGCGCCATGTCTCTGAAGAGAATTGGGGAACAAGCAGCTTTAGATGTAGTAGGGTCTGGGGAACATCTCCGCTTTGCTAGGTCATCTAGAATGCACAAAGTGTTATTGTGTGATTATTATGGAATGTCATTATGGTCAGTGATAGTCGATTCCAGTTCCAACCTTGTTTTTGGTTGGGATTTCTATTCAAGCATGCAGACAGCTTTCCATTTATCTTATTCTCAACAACTTTTAAAGACAATGTTTTGTTTATGAAGAGTTATTGATACACAAACGATAATCAAGCTCACAACAGACATCGCTATAAGGTAGGCATCTTCCTAAGAAAATCTTCCAAATAAGAGCTAGTAAGACTAGCTGGACTAGACTAGACTAAGTCAGTATTGACAAAATGAATAGTTTTAATAATTTTTGAATGAGACCTAAATAGGATTAAGCGCAAGTTTAAATCATTTTAATTAAATAAGTTGTTATCAATTCATATATACATTAGGTTTTATATTTTACATATATTTTTAGGTTTTAATAGTATTCAATTGTAATGTGCATCTGATCATTTTTATGTTATTTTGTGTAATATATGAAAAAATAATTATTATTATTATTATAGTCCTGTCTGGGTGTATACATGTACTTTAGAGAGTTCAGCAGTGACAATGGTGATGGTGATGATGATGATGATGATGATGATAAAAATATACATTGATATTTATCTACCTGTAAAAGTATTGTACACCCATGCAGATACTTGGTTGCCAGACTGATTGGCATCAGAAAAGTCCTTCAGTTCTCTGTTTAAAAGTCTTTTAAACTATAGTGAAAGAAAGAAAGAGAATTATGTCATTCAGTTTGTGCCAACACAATTATAAAGATGAAATTGTTCAAACTACAGTGTACATTCAAACTCACGGCAAGTCATGGTTAGTCTAGATAGTCAGGGCCCTAGTCCTCTGCTGATTTTTTTTTATTCCACAGGAAACCCAAATAAAAAGGATGCCCAGTTTCTACTGATTCAAATACATGTAATTATACCTTATTAGAAGCCATTTCACTAACAGACGAGTGTGTTTGAAGGGTTTCTAGTTGATATAAGATCCAGTCTAACTCTTCCAGAGTACTGTTTGCAACCTTGTTAAAAGAAAAAATATATATTTTCTATTTAGCTCACAACAATTATACTTCTCTTATGAGAATTGAAGATATTTGAAGGAGAATTTATAAATTGATCAGAAGTCTCTTGCATGCATATCATGAACACCTATAAATAATAGCTTACAATTTGGTAGCTCTCATCCTTTGGTATTTGTAATGTGCCTGAAAAAATGACAAAGCGACATTTTTTATGTTAAAAAAAACAGGCAGCTAGGGCCTTCTTACCATCATGGGGAGCCCAGGTGTATCAATTCTCCCACTCATTTCTCTTCCAGAAAAATAAACCCAGAAATGTTATCCATTAAGCTTGTTTTAGAAGTCAAATTTTTTTTGGCTTCTGATTTTTGATCTGCAAAAATTGACCAATCAGCATGACGTATGTAGATATTGATTTTTGCTGAGGGAGAAAAAAAACAAGAAGCCAGAGTAGCAAGGTAGAGAACAACACATCAAACAAACTCAGCATTCAAATGATTCATTAACCAAGCTGGGACTCAAACTCAGACCACAGTGGTGCAGAACTTATCTGTCAGCACATGTGGTATCTCATTTTACATTGCATAGCATTTGCTAAATCTATAGCTATTAACAGCTAAAGATTATCAGTCAGAGAGATTTTTTCTTACCTATACTGTTTTGAAGTTCACTAAAGTTTGTCCTATTCAGATGTGGGCCAGCAGACCCTCTTCTTCTAAGAACAACAACAAAACCATGATTAGGAAGACAGTCACAGTATAGATAAATATTACCTAAGACCTTCTATTAATACTATTATCACTAAATTAACTTTTATCACCAAATTAGAACTAAATTTATCCAGCCCAGCTGATTGAGCAACACTCCAGTGTGAAGGATGGGGTTCAATTCCCTGGCTGGACCAACACTCAGGGTCTTTAAATAATTGAGAAGTACGTAGCCGGGGGACTCCATTGTAAAAGGATCGGGTATGCTCGTCGGAAATTTTAAAAATTACCCCATTAAAGATACCGGAAGTCTTTTAAGAAGGGCATGGCTAGACGATTTTTAACCCTAAGAGATACCAGCGATAACAAGCTAATGAATATTATTATGATGAACATAAAATTGAACAGTCGACACGCTTTTGTTGGGCTAATTTCTTCCATTTCAAAACAAGATAATAAGTGATGGGCTCTTTTGATACCCTTAGAGAGACCAGGAAATGCTAAAACTCTAAACTTCAATTTTAACACCCTAAAAGATACCAAATGGCTGATTTTTACCCCTAAGAGATACGACAATCATACCTGATCATTTTACAATTGAGTTCCCCACCCCACCCCCCACCCAGGAGTATGTGCTGCCTTTGTAATAACATATTACCATGTTAAACTGTAGGCCCTGTCTGCATTCATTATAACTCTGCATGTTGGATGTGAAATATCCTGTTGTACTATTCACAAAGAGTATAGGGATTGTCCCAGTACAATAGTCTGTCCTTACTAATAACATACACTAAGCCCATCTGATCATTTTGCCATAGAAAATGCACTATATGTACATGTATAGGCATTGAAAAATTTAAATTAAGTTTAATTACTTTTATCAACTTTTATGCCAAATTGTCAGGGATTTGGACTTGGGAGAGGGGGCAGATTTAGCTAGCTTGCAGTCCTCCTGGCACATGGAATACAAAATGTGCTGGCAGCCAAGGAGTTAATCATTACAAAGACATGGCTCAGAGTACTAACATCAATATGACCAGTTAAGAGTAACATCATCAGTAATATAAAACATTTACTCACTTTTCTTTCTTTGCATTAGTTAAGGTAATAAATGTATTCCTGACATTTCGAAGACTGGACAAAATTTGTGCAAATGGAGTAACCAGCTCCTCAACTCGTGTCCTGTAGGTAAAACAAACATACCATCAATTTTCAATGCTGCAGTATATATTACTGACATTATTTGGGGTTTTTCTTGTGCTTTTAAAATTCACCCCAAAACAAGGGAAAACAACTTTTACCAATTTCTAGATGGGAATAAGAAGTACATGTATTATCATATGACTTTTTTTGTTTACATGCCATTTGGAAAATTGCACCATCGATTTTTACTCAAAAGCAGCTTTATAATTAAGTTATTAGGAGTATATAGAGTGCTCTTTTTAATAGTTATACACAAAACAGTATTGTCTTTTTCTTTTGTATTTTACATTATACAGTTTTTCAAAAACGTTTTCCTATGGCTGGAAAAAAGGATTATCAAGACAGGGCACGGTTATGGTAAGAATTTCAAATGTTTTTCCAGTGAGAATAGTTCTCAGCTACAGACAATGTCATGAGACATCCCATTTCATTTCAGCTTAAGTGATCTACAACTTTTCTGAGTCTTTTTTTCTCGATTACATGTATGTGCTACTGACAGCTGACTCTTGATGGGCCGTGATGACATTATTCTTCATTCTTTTATTTTAACTTTTTTTAAATCTCAATGATCTTTTTAGAGATTTGCTCTTGTTCATGCCAAAATATTGTATTTATTTTGTATTTATGGCCTGCTAAAGTCTGATGCTTTGCTTTGAAGTGAGTCTAACAAATGTCCACACAATACTAAGAAAAGGGCTATTATCATATTTTGGACCAGTTTTAGAAAACTCTGCAAAACTGTCAGTGAAATCTCTATATTGTGTTGTTTTTTTAATGGACTTATCTCTTCAAAAATATTAAAGTACTGAGCTATGGTCAAAAGTCAACTTCTCCTATGTTAATAAAGAAATTTGAGGGAGAATTTACCATTTGATCACAGTTCACTTAATAAGATTATTTTGCACTGATGTCTTCAAATATCACTTACCCCTCACTAAAGGAGTGATGCCGAGAAGTAACACATTTGGATGCTAGCTCAAATTCACTGTCTGATTTATACAGGAATGACTCTCGGCGCTGTGGGGGTACAGGAATGGCCAGCTTGTCTGTATCATGCTTGTCAGAGGAGTCCTCCCCAGATCGAGATGAATATTTGTTTTCGCGTTTTCTAGGAAAGCTGTGGAGAAAATAATACAAATTAACATCCTATACTGATCACAAGATCCTACAGACCTAATTCATACACCAATTCCCAATCCAAGCAAGGTTTCAGGGTACAAATAATTGGAATAATTCTTTGTGTGTGTACACCCTGGAGCCTCACTTCAATGCTATGCATACAACCACTGAACTGATGTATGAAAAATGGTGAATTCAAAATAAGATACATCTTTAGATCTATGTGACTCAATTCAGATGAGATATGAACCTCTCCGTATAAATGACACTTTTAGATTGTTCCAGATACAATCCCTGGTCATGTAGGCTGATTTTACTGGTAACTTCTCCTTCTGTCTCCAAGGGTTATTTCTGAGCTTTCATTTTACTTTTTTAAATTTGTTTTTTGGGGGCAACTATTATTATACAAAACAAACAAAATGGTGTCGATGATGAAGCAGCCTAAAAGCTTATAGAAATGTTTACATGATGACAAAACCAAAACTCAAAACAAGTTTACAAACATCTTGCACATAATTTCAAAAAAGTTTTATTTCAAAAAAATGACTATCTAAATACTAGCTGCTCCCCAAGGCACAAGGCATTATGGACACGTGAAAGTATGGAATAATAAATATATTAAGTAGTGAGTGACAATAATGAAGATATAACATACAATAATACACCTGAAATCACAGGTCAATCAGTCTTGCACCAAAACTGTTTGCCATTTAAATTCAAACTTTTTACATTATTTACAAGAAATCAGATTTATAAGAACACAATAAGCATCCCAAACATATTTAAGGTATTCATGCTTTTCATAGAGAAGATTTTGTATAACTGTGAAAATGGCACCACACAGTCATGGCATGGTTACGGCAGGAATTTTGAATTTTTTTATAGACAACACAGCACTCATGATCAGACACAGCCACAGTACGACATGGCAAGTTTCAGACTCATACAAAATCTGCTCTGGTTTGATGGTAAGAAGCATAAATAAACTGATTTTAAAAGTTATATCAATACATCTCTGCAGGATAGCAGACCTTATCCAGTGCCAAACATTTCCCAATTCAGCATGACAAAGTTCTAGATGTTTCAATTTCTTCTATATTTTCAATATTTAAAAAGAAGTTTCCTAAGGAGATTAGGAATAAATGTTCACAAGTATCAAATAACAGGCAATCATTCCTCAAGAATTTTTTTACGCTGCATTGGGAAAGAACATTGTCACATGAGAGGTTAATCTATAATACTATGAAGTCACTTCTTAAATTGTATATCCAGTAAAAGATTTGCATGCAGGCTTGTGTAAATTGAAAATCTATCAAGAAATAAGGCTAAATCGCTGAATGAAGCAGTTAGCAGATGAATACAATATTTTAAAAGTTTTTGTGACTTGAGTACGGGATGTTTGGTTCACTGGTTTGTGTTCATTCAAGTACAACAAATGTATCAATAACTGAACATTTTCTTGTACAATATGAATGTTACATTGTTTTACATACAAACGCCATTCAATGTTACGAAACACCATCTAAAAAGTAACCAGCTGATGCAATAAGACTATATGAAGGCTGGAGAAAGAGCCAGAAGAACATATTCTTACTAACGGAAATTTTCTAAAAGTTGAGCAGACAGTAAATGTTTTGTAAGGCAACATCTAATACTTTGACTTTTATAGAGAAATGGAATAAATCCCATGAAAGACAAAATTATTCCCTTTATAGTTGCTGGTACAGTAATGTTAATGCTATTTGCATTACAAACTTTTAAACCCAAGGGATAGGAATGATTTGATTACAATTATTAGTTATTCCAAAGTGGCAAAAAACAAACAAACAAATCCATGATGATTCTACAAGACTTGGCATCAGATAAATTGTACAATCACGAAGAGGAGATCAGAATACATGTATGATTGTGATCGCAAAATTGTCTGGAATATCCCAATATACAATGTCCCCCGAATGAAAGTGATTTTTTGTCAATTCATAACAACGATAGAAATCTACAAGACATCTACGATTACCTTAGTCTAGGTCTTGGATATACGAAATACGAGACGATCGAAGCTCTAAAATCAATGTGACCAGTTAGCAGCCAGTGAAAATAACTGCCAAGTCACGTACTACAGCCAGCAAAAGAACCAAGCTTTTAGCATGCAAGCAAAAGAGCTGTGAATTTGAAGGAGATCCCGACGAATTTGCATTGAATGGCTGATTGGTTCATTAAGCTTCGCTCTTGATTCACTTCGAAGTATTGGAGACGTAAAAAACGCACTGATAAACAAATGTATAAGCGTACATAAACAGAATCTCTGAAAGTCGCTAACTGTGTCATCGACGATAGGTGTATCTACAAAATATTTTTGAAGCACTCTATAAAAGGAGAACGAAAATAAAAAATAAAATTATGTAGCTTTTGACATTGATGAGATTTACCTACAGCGAACTGGAAATCCCTTTTACATTTAAAATCTATGCTGAGCTGGCTTTACCTCATTTGAACAGAAACACAGTCTTCTGCACAACAAATAACGAAATTTTCGCGAAGATAAATTTGTTCTCGTGTATTTTCATGGTTAAGAACGTCGACATATTTCTTGATGATTTATAAACATGCATGTGCTATGAACGATCTATCGATACAAGGGATAAAAAAAATAAATCTGAATAACGAATTCGATAGAAAAGTAGGAAAATATAATCGCAGCCCTGGATTTCGAAAGGCTGCTAGTTGGACCAGAAACATTCGATATGATCAAGTGTTCCAAACATATAAACAAGCCTTGTACATTGCTTGTATGCTCGTCAATTTTGCTTCGGTTGATGAAGCATTCAACTCGACACACGCACGAGTCTAAAACAGGATTTAAAGAAATATTTTCACGGTACAAAGTATGAGCAAAGTTCTTCTTTCAATTCGAAAACTATTACTAACACAGCGGCTTATAAGAAGCGAAGCAGAAATTTATATGTATATAAGGATCGAGTAAATTATGATGCCAGGGTTTAGAGGAAAACAAAGCGCAGTCTGGCCAATGGTTTCGGCAAATTCGGTCAGATCAATCGACATTTGCTAGTACGAAAACCTAGAAAACGATACTATAAACTGCGAGTAAAGGAAAGAAGTTGCCAATCATCAAAATTCTGTATTCAATCGCCTCCCAAGTCGAGAAAAATACGAGAGAAAACAGCGAAGCCATCCCAGAGCCGCCGTCCTCGCTCGGCTACAATTCGCGTGTCTCTAGGTTTGTTTCTATCACGACGTAGAAATTTGAAAAATATTGTTGTAAACATAAGCCATTCGACGAAACTGTACATTCTAACCAACTTGAGAAAAAAGAATTTCGATCGGTTTGGGAAAAAAGTTGGTCAGTCTACGGCTTTGTAAATATACAAGATTATAGGCAACCGATGGGTCTAGAATTTTTAGGAGTCAGAAAAAATCGTTTTCGATCATCACAAAAAGAATTAGTGTGGAGACGAGAGTTGTTGCTTTGGGAGCTGACCAGGATCGTTGAGATTCACGAAGTTCTATATGTTCTCAGGTCTACACTAATTACAATACGCAAGCAAAACCAAATGAATTTTCCACTAGCAGTCTCCGACTAGGCGTTCGTTCGGTTCAGCGCTTCTGGTTCTTGTTGAACGGCAAATATCTCGAAAAACATTTGAATTAAATGATGAACGATTTGACTCGGTGTCTTCAGCAAGGCTATGGACCGTGCAGTCTTTGTAAAAGACAATAACATATAAACAGCAAAAGCCATTGCTAAACTCCGCCATGTTTTTCAGCAATCGTATGTTTGAGAAGGCGAAATACATACGAGTTGGGCTCTGCTTTGACCAAAAAACCCTCGCGTAAGACCTCCAAAGCCTTGCATTTTACACCACAAATCGAAGAGTAGTCAGGCTGATTTAATACTGTATAATATTAGAAGTTCAATGGCTTCCAAATAAGAATAGCACAGACTAGAGACGGCGCTTACCATGTAGTTGTAGTTCTGGTGTTGGAGAGAAAAGATCCCATATTCGGCCTTAGAACAACTGGAACCAAAACTTGTCTATTTCAGGCCGAGAAATTGTTAATTTCATCGTGCCAAAACAGACCGAAGGTCGATAAATTGAAGGGTTTCAGGGCAAATCCCCATACTAAAAGCCTAGAAAAGCGACCTTTGCCAGCATCTCTTCACATTCATTTTTACCACGAGAGAAAACGTCCTAGGCTGCTTCCAAATATGGGCATAGCAAAGCTATTGTTATGAGCCAGCTGTGCTCCTTTGCTATGAAAACCGGTGCGACTCGACGGCTGAAAAATACAAACTGTACATGTACAACACTATCTTATTCCTTCGTTTTGCTTAGTTTTCAAGGAATTAAATAGGTGCAAAACAATCGTCTTGGATTTTGGAAGTAAAAATGTAGTTTAAATCGATTGATTGAAATATTTTGCTGTATATTAAACCTTATAATGCGCATGTCACAGTCCGTAGTGAGCAATATCAAAGAGGAGAATTGCCACCAAAAAGTCGAAAAACCTTCTCAACAGTTGAACAATTTTTTCAATAGTTGTATAATAAAATTACTTTGAAATCGATTTAAAAAAAGAAAAATACAATTGTCCATGTAGCACAGTTTAGTCAAGTTATGACGGAAGAAATTCGCGCCGGCGTAACATGGCGACTGGCTTGACTCGTAGAAGCATCCAGCCTAAAAATGATTTACACACAGTGCACAAAACCGCCACCTGAAAATTGTTTCAATAAAATGTCCCAAAACGCAAAATTTTATGGCAAAAGCGAGCGACCCAAAATTAGCTGATTTCTTACTTTTCAGAGCGCGTCAAAGTCAGTCAACTTGGTTCAAAAGCGATCGATAAAAAGTTTAAAAATGATATGAATTTCCTATAAGAACAATTGCAAAGAATATACTGGATATTAAATACACAACTATGGAAGCAACATATGTAATAATATTAGTGGATTTTGCAACGATTTGCGTCTTATTTAGCTGCCGGGAAAGCCAATGATTCGACTGCGCTGTAGACATATCTTTGCTAAACAAAAACCCTTTATTCAGAATATGGAATTTAATTTTTATATATATTCTTGTTGAAAAACTAAAGTTAACTACATAGGAAGTCTAATTTGGAGTAAAATTTATTACCATATTGTCGCGAAATATTCTCCTCGCTGTGACCATTTTCAGTTGTTTTGCAGTCTTTTTCTTGCTTTCCCATCATTTTTTCCTCGCGATTTTTTAGGGGAGAATTTCGTGGATTTTTGAGACATTGGGTAAAAAAAACAAAGACTATCCAATCTTTACCGATTGCTGGGTTTGAGTCTGACTCTCATTAGCCATTTGTTTTCAATGTGATTTATCGTCCATAGATTAGAATACGACAATATTAAAGCTTTCGTAATATTGAATACAGTTGGCGAAAAACGGGATAAAATGTGATACTATGAAAAAATAAAATTGAGTGCCAAATTCGAGTTCACGTCACCAACAGATATGAAATACATTTGTTAATATTCTTGGAAATATTTCTCAGTACTAGGACATTTTTCGTTGTTTTGAACGAAATGTCTAGCGACTCACAATGGTTAGAACTCGTAGCCAACGAGTCTTAAGACGATTTCGAGACAAAATACAAATTTTCAAATCGTCGATTTCTTGTCGAGATATATTATCGAAAAGATAGAATGTTCAAGGTTTTACGATAAAGACAAGTATAACGAGTCTTACATTTGGACTACAGCGCTGACGTAATTACAATAAATTAGAGCTATAATGTGGGAACAAGCCAGGCAAATCAGCCAATCAACTCTGGCTCTTCGGTATTTAATTGCTAACGGTACCGTACCGATTTAGGCCATTGCCGGTCGGCCAATTAAATCCACCGACTGGCTTAGCCTTTGTTCGGCTTGTGAGGTCGTGATTTAAATGTAAAATAGTCGTTATTGACACAAGTAATGTGATTTGAAATGCACAGTTTGGAAAGTGGTCGTCAGGGGAGTTTGAATAATGACGTTTTTTTGTGAATAATGACGGTGCAAAGCAAACATAAAAAGGTACATTTTGCAGTCATTCTAACACGAGACTCTACGTGAGATATGTTTGGGTTGGTTTTTCTGGCAAGAGAAAGAAAGTCTTGAAGAAAGGACGAGAAAGTACGAGGTGAAAAAGGAAGGAAGAAGGAGGGAAGGAAAGAACGAGCGAAACGAACGAAAGAAAGAAAGAAAGACAAGAAAGAAAGAAAGAAAAGAAAGAAAGAAAGAAAGAAAGAAAGAAAGAAAGAAAGAAGAACGAAAGAAAGAAAGAAAGAAAAGAAAGAAAGAAAGAAAGAAAGAAAGAAAAGAAAGAAAGAAAGAAAAGAAAAGAAAGAAAGAAAAGAAAGAAAAGAAAGAAAGAAAGAAAGAAAGAAAGAAAGAAAAAGAAAAAGAAAGACAGGAGAAAAGAAAAGAAAGCAAAACGAAAATCAAAAAATAAACATAAATAAAATAAATAAAAAAGAGAGAGAGACACCGATGTTTTGTCTGTGTAATTAAATTTCCAATCCAGAAAAAGGGTGAAGGGAAATAAAATATAAAGGAAACAGTTAAGCCCCGAAAGGAATTTGAATGGATGAATGAAGAAAGAAAGAGATTGAGGAAAGAAAAAACGAATGAAAGCAGGGAATGAAAGAAAAAGGAATAAATCAAGGAAAAGGTGCAACAAGAAAGAAATAAAGCTAAAAGAAAATAGAAAGAATTAAAGAAAGAAAAGAAAGATAAAAGAAAAGAAAAGAAAAGAAAAGAAAAGAAAAGAAAAGAAAAGAAAAGAAAAGAAAAGAAAAGAAAAGAAAAGAAAAGAAAGAAAAGAAAAGAAAAAAGAAAGAAAAAAAAAAAAGAAAAAAAAAAACAAAACAAAACAAAACAAAACATACTGTTGAAAACACTCACGTCTTTCACCATATCATAGTATATGTTACTATATATAAGCTAGCTAGCATGGAATGAGATCAACAGCTCGTATAATTATATGAAACGACTGTACGTAATGAGGACCTGACGTAGCACTGAGGTAGAATAGAATGGAAGTGACAGTGAAAGGTACGATAACCTTCAAACCTTCACTGGCTAAAAGACCAAACAAGCACAGAAAAAATATCTGACTTTGTTAGGAATCGAGCCCACGACTCGATTTGGTACTGGCCAGTGTTCTACCAACTGAGCTACAAGGTCAACTGTAGATTATGAGGTAGAAGATGTCAACAACATTTGCTTCAGATACCCTCTCAGGTAAGTAGTATAAATTTGACCAATCTCACACTGAAGATCAAGGAAGAATCAACACAAGTTGCTTCAGTTTGTAAAGGCTAAATCAGTGAAACCTGCCCCTAACAGGCAAGAGAAAGAGCAAGGCGAGAAGAATTAAGTCGGATGTAGGGATACTCCATATAAGGAGGTTTTTGAATCGAAATATACAATACTGAAAGGATAGCTCGTTCAGGAATTCTCCTTGGAGAGTAGCTTTTATGCCACCCTGAGAGCGAAATTTCCTCTCGAAATTTACAGCGTGAAAGAAACATTTCGAGGATCTTCTTGGGCAGCTCTTTCAGGTGTCTCGATGGTGAAATCATGTCGTATACAATTTTTTGTTGGTAATTTAACGATTGTCTAAATCACAGTCACTTTGCCCTAACGCATGCGCAATGAAGCCAAAGTCCTCTTTGGAGCCATGTCGGCATTCCGTTCACTTGTCAACGGTCCATGATGCTGAGCATGCGCTTTAGAGTCCTATCTGCATCCTGTGATGGGCGAACAACGAAACAAATGCCATTTTTCAACTCGACGTCACATCCGCCGAGTAACAAGGCGAATGGATGGTGTTGGGTCCACAAGTACCCGGCCCGGCGTAACGACAATGGCGACAGGTTATCAGAAACCAGTGTTCCTGTGTTCGTTGGCCTTCTACGATGGGGACGACACGCACTAGCCGTAAGCGAAGATCAGTGGCGATGGATGGCGAAGAGTGGAGACATGGACTTTAAGCAACCCAAAATAGCGCTGCGCAGACGACGTCGCGATAACTTTCTTTTCAATGCGTGCCGTCGTTTTCGAGGTTCTCGTTCTCGACAGAACGTCAATTGAAGCTTTCTCACACTCTACAGTCTTGCATACGACAACGCGCATAAAAAGAACGTATATCCGTGATGACCGCGCCGTTGCTGCTTTTCATAAAGTAAACTTGGGCTTTGAAATCTCGAATACCTACAGCCAAATACCCTTAAGCCTATCCACCACCATCCACCTTGGTCAGCTCCTGAACTACATGTACGATTGCACAGAAACGATCCATGGTGTGCGAGTTCACTGCAAGGTTTTTGTAATCAGGGCCCATACATAAACTGGAAAAGACAATTTCAGGCATTTCCATGGCTTTAAATCGGATTCTACGATCTCAGTTGACAACTGTTATAGACCAAATGGCGAAATATTTTGGAGTCTTTCCAAATTCTACAGTTTTGGTAACAACCAGCTTTGGTAGCAACATCACCTTTCCATGTTCCAAAGAAAGAAAGCTCTTCTAAATTTTTGCTGTGTAAAGCTTTGATGATATACCGTACATCATGTATATATGGCATTTGTCAAAGAAAACGTGGGACGAAGGCTTCAAGCTCAACAAGATAATTATAAAGCTCATCTTAGCTCATCTTTCAGAACTGTATAAAGTTTGTGGACCATTCATTTTTCTTTTCTTCTCTTCTCTTCTTTCTTTCTTTTCTTTTCTTTTCTTTTTTTTTTTTTTTTCTTTTCTTTCTTTCTTTTCTTTTCTTTTCTTCACCTTTGCGAACAATTGGCCATTCATATGAATATGCAGTGATTCTCCAACTTTTTCTTCTTGTAAATGCAGCCGTTATTCAGAAACAACCACCTGATGGAAGTCTTAATAAACAACAATAACAGGAGTGTTTTAAGTGCCAAATTGGTAAAGCAACAGACAAAAGGCATAGACCTTCCTCAGTGATGAACTGACCCGCATTGGGATGGAACTTCTATCCACTGTTATAGTAACGGTTTAAAAGGGGTTTAAACAATGATGTCAAGATGATGTCAAGCCAATAACAAATGCGATGTTATTTCTTTGGTGTGGCAACAAAAACGTGTTTTTTTTCCCCATATTCTTGCTGAAGAAATGCAAGGCACCAGCCCTGACCGTATGCTGTCATTAATCAGTACCATTTATTGACACACTTTAAAGAGGTTTAGAGGAAGAGCTTGGACTGACTTCTCACTATTCTACTCGACTCGTAGAGACTCATAGAGTTTGGTGTAAGAATATATCATCTTGGCTACAATCACTACCAGACATCCATGCAGGAAACCTTTGGTATCCATGATCGGCGTGAGTTAATGGGGACTGTCGGTTATCCATATTGGCAGGGCGTCCGTAATAGCGAGGTGTCTCGCAATGATGGCTCCCCCTTGCGAGACTAATAAAATGTAGATGTAGATGTAGGTGTTCGAAAGGTGAGAGTTGACGATAGAAATAATGCCGACTGCATGTTAACACAGTGACGCAATTCGGTAACGTGAAGTACGAGAACTATATCTCTGCTGAGCCTAGATTTTGGGAAATTCGCGATTTCATGTCAATTAATGAAAACGCGTATTCCTGAATTTGGCCACAAAAATGACAGCGAAAGCTTTATTGTCCAGAGAATTCACAATGTTCAGTTCATAACATATCCTATTTTTGAGTTTGTGAAAATTGCCAAAATACAAGCAGACAGGGATATAAGAATGCGGAATATGGAGGTCCTACCATCTGTGGAAATTAACAAGACAAAAACAAAATCATATTTCAATCAAATTTCTCATTGCCTAAGATATCACGGTCAGGAAAAATGTCATCCAAAATAGGTGACGTAATCTGATATTTTATCATATTCAGGCAAACATCTCCCTAACTGAGAATGACCGTCAAGGTATTAAAACGCGACAATAATGACCTTATAACAGCAAGACTAATTAAAGATAATGGAATTTTGATTCCTTTTTTTCTCCTTCACCGCATATTAAAAACGTGTTTGTGACGCAACAGGCCACGTGACCAATCCCAAAATCTTAAAGTCGCATAGTGTTAACTATTAGTAGTTCCTTTTAAGTCTGACAAATTTATTCCTCTAAAAAAGAACATGTCATTAAAAAAGACGTCAGAAATCTCAACATGCGATGACAAAACATGTGGGTCACCAACGTGGATGTTTAACCTTATTTGTAAAAATACTAGAGCATAAATGCGAACTACAACACGTCAACGACGTGCATATACGCCGGCTAACGGGCCACCAACAGCTTGCTAAATTCGCACCCTGCAGTCACTGCGCTGTTGGTGTAGACAAAAAGGCCTTCACCTTGGCATACACTGTATAGTACGATAACAACCACTTCCAATGTGATAAAGATCTAGAAATACTACCTTCTAAGAAATTTAAGAAAAGCGTCGACGAAACTAAGGTTAAACCATAAAGAGACAAAATTTGCAGGGGCGTAGTGTGGATTTTTCAAGGTGTACGCACGAACCCAAAGCCCTCGAAAAATCCACTTTTTCCTTAGAAACGGATTTGATTTTTGACGGGGTGGATTTGAGAGTATAGCAAGCTCGAATTGCAAGATCATTTTTAATTCACTAAGCTCTTGCACGATCTTCCTTTTTCACCTCAGGGTTGATATTTCTCAACAGAAATCTATCAAACCTTGTCACACTATACAGCATGAACAACGTGGTGTCTGTCACACACTACAGCAATGGAAACGTTGTGTCTGTCACACTACAGCAATGGACAACGTTGTGTCTGACACACTACAGCAATGGACAACGTTGTGTCTGTCACACTACAGCAATGGACAACGTGGTGTCTGTCACACTACAGCAATGACAACGTGTGTCTGACACACTAAGCAATGGACAACGTGTGTCTGTCACACTACAGCAATGACAACGTGGTGTCTGTCACTCTACAGCAATGGATAACGTGGTGTCTGTCACACTACAGCAATAGACAACGTGGTGTCTGTCACACTACAGCAATGAACAACGTGGTGTCTGTCACACTACAGCAATGAACAACGTGGTGTCTGTCACACTACAGCAATGGACAACGTGGTGTCTGTCACACTACAGCAATGGACAACGTGGTGTCTGTCACACTACAGCAATGGACAACGTGGTGTCTGTCACACTACAGCAATGGACAACGTGGTGTCTGTCACACTACAGCAATGGACAACGTGTGTCTGTCACACTACAGCAATGACAACGTGGTGTCTGTACACACTACAGCAATGGACAACGTGGTGTCTGTCACACTACAGCAATGGACAACGTGGTGTCTGTCACACTACAGCAATGAACAACGTGGTGTCTGTCACACTACAGCAATAGACAACGTGGTGTCTGTCACACTACAGCAATGAACAACGCGGTGTCTGTCACACTACAGCAATGACAACGTGGTGTCTGTCACACTACAGCAATAGACAACGTGGTCTGTCACACTACAGCAATGGACAACGTGGTGTCTGTCACACTACAGCAATGGACAACGTGGTGTCTGTCACACTAAGCAATGAACAACGTGGTGTCTGTCACACTACAGCAATGACAACGTGGTGTCTGTCACACTACAGCAATGGACAACGTGGTGTCTGTCACACTACAGCAATAAACGTGTTCATTGCTTTTTTCCAAGAAATTTTCGCTGACTTCGTTCTGTAGCCGCCTTAAAAGTCAGTCATTTTTGTATTTCGTCCTTACATATTTTGATGCATAAAAACGCTCCACCTTTTTCCTTGTTGTAATATCCCTTAAAACGGATGGATGGTAAACTCCAGAAATTGATATTTGATATTTCAAAACAAAGCAACGAAACGTTTACCATTTTTGAGTGAAGTTAGGAAAGACATTCCGAAAAAAATCAGACATTTTCCAAAATTTCTGCTCTCCAACTTATGTTTTGTTGTTTTTTTGCCCACAAATATCCAATAATGTACTTATTGCAGTAAAAGTTTCTCAGGTCCGTTGCACACTTATACCAACTTAAACTCTAGCTTAGTAATTTTAATTTTTTTAGATAAAATGTAATGTCAACGTAAAGTTCCACAGGAATGCCGAACAGAAAACACGATGCAAAGTACCACAAGAACCCCATGCGATAATATTTTGATTCCATATTCTGAATACGTGTGTGATTTAAGTTAATGGGCGCGCGCGAGTAATATATAGATTGTTGTTGAGTTGGGAACATCAAATCAATAAAGACAATGGGGGCCACGGTGCTAGTTTCGGTGCTATGATAGCTCGAAAGAGCGAAATCTCGAACAAACCATTTCGACATCTAGATAAAAGTAAGTATTTGCAATTTATGCAAACTAAAGGTTTTCAGACATGTTAGAGTGAACAAAGTATCATAAAAAATAATATACCTTCACTTTTTTGTAGGTAAAGCTAAGTATTTGTATTTGAACGATGAAAATCAGTCGTAGTTACGCGCGAATCGGACGTTGATTTTGACGATTTTCGCGATTTTCTCAAAAACCTATCGATGATTTTTTTTTTACTTTTTTGATATGTTTTAGTTTTGATAAAAATATACCGAAAAAGCAAAACTGATTAGGATAGTTCGCAGTCCCAGATTTTCTGTTATAAGGTTTTGAATACTGCTACGTGGCGTCCGCCATATTGAAATATTTTAGAACACAGGAAGCCCGATATCGATCAAATTCGAAATCAGCGCGCGCGCGTGCAATTAAACATGCGCAAACGTTATGCGCAAGAATACCTTCAAGGATTTATCACTATTTATCGACAGGTTTTATCAAGTTTTTATACGTATACAAGATAATCTAACTTGTCCTACCCACTCGTAACTTTTTGTGCTTTACCCCGGGTCCACGCATGGTTTCTCAGCCCAGTCCATGTTTTAGATCATGCCAGGAACGTGAGGCTCAAAAATGATACATGACCTTTTATTTGTACAGCATTAAACCCTAGCTTATACATTTGTGATAGATCCGTTTAAAATGACACATGGAATAAAATTTCACCTTAATGTAGTGACCTTTAGGCGATTATCTGAGCGCAGTAGAAATACGACATGAAGAGAGAATGTTTGCAAAACAATACCATTGACCACATCATTCAAATAATGGAATAGTGGAATAGTGGAATAATCAGTTGTTCCTTTGCATCGTTGACTATATCTTTCGGTTTGTTGTTTATTTAGCCTATCGTATCTCGTTCCTTGAATTTTCTCGCAATTTTCTCGATATCTTTTAGTCTACAGAAAACAGCATGTGCATTTGTGAAATGAAATGAACCTTAGCTTGTAGACCTTTGACAAAACGACAGAATCAAGTCGAGGCTGGGGTGGATAAAATACAGTGAATGTATAGATTTACCTATCTCAGCCTCGACTTCAATCTATTGTTTCGTGATTTGGGAAAGGTCTATTGGAAGCTGAGTCGATCAACTCGAGTCATAATTGGATCTTTTCAGAAAGCCGCGAGTCTGTGGCGAGCATGCAGCTGTATCTTTATTGATTTTATCAGAAAACCGGGCCTCGAAGGTTCATAACCAATTAGGAGTCTCCGTGCATTTTGTGACGATACTGGAATGATAAGGCGTGTGAGTTGGGCCTACGTTGGATCCATTGACATGCATTCTTTAGAATTCACGATCAAAGCAGTCGATGAAAATACATTTCTTCTTGTAGTATACATTCTATATGTTCTACTAGTATATTTTAAATCGTGTATTGACAAAATAGCGATATCACGTCGAGTACTACTGGTGTTTTTACAGGTTTTTACGGTGCATTTTACATAACTTTTGACAAGCGGATTCGCGGAAAGTTTGTTCAGTCCTATTACTATGGAAGAAGTGTGTTCCTAAACAAATCGATTTCAAAAATTCGTTACTCGGCATCGAGGTTTGCTCTGAGAATGAGTTGCATCCAAAAGCAAGACCGTGCTCTTTTTAGAAAAGTTGCTCTGATCATCAAAATGGAACCTTCCATGGTTAGCTTGAATCAAGAATCTGAACTCCAATTAATTTCCGAATTTTCATGGGAAGTAAGTGCTTATTTTTTCCTTGAACATCGCTTTAGTTGTTCTCTTCCCTGGTTATATAATACACGAGAAATTTGCATAATACACGACAGTTGAATCGACGGTACTTTTATTTATTTGTAAACACAAATACGTCCGCCGAATGCAAAGCTGCAGGCTATACTAAAATGGCTTTTATCAAGAGAACAGAAATAAAATAGACCGAGTAAAAGAAATTGAATGGCTTTCACTCCATTCCCTCGATCTATTTCATTTCACTTCCTCTTCTATCTTTTAAATCACTACAATTTTTTACAATAATTGCTCTCAGGTCAAACATCTCATGCAATTCTGATGAAATCTTGTCTATCCTCCAGACTTGGATGTGATGACAAGTCAGCCAAGTAATAAAATTTGGACTATGTTGCTAAAAATGCCCAAACTACGGCCTTTATGCAAATGTACGAATTAACATGAAAGCTTAACGACTCAAAGTACTATTAACAAGTAAAGTTTTTTTGATTAAGTGTCAAAACAAAGCTGACTATTTAGTCTATGGCACGAGATGCACGCAAGACTCAGTGAACTTCAAAAAACGCTTATATATACAGTTTCTTTCACTTTTTTATAGAAACAAGAAAACGTTTACAGGCTTTCAAAATTAAGGGCGTTGCCATGAACGACATTATTTTGAGATTCAACTGTAAGAACAAGTTTCTAATACTAAAGCAAAATTTTACATTCATGGAGCTCCACCACTACTCTAGAGCTCGTCAAATCAAATTTTTGTTTTCTAATCATTTTCTTTTCAAAAAT
>JALIZF010001246.1:0-200570 GCA_029948255.1 Telmatactis stephensoni | reverse complement strand
GTACTTCGAGTTCTACTAACTGAGCGGTTTTACTGTTGCATTTTTTTCCCTTAAATATTTTCTTAATATGTTATTGGTCGTATTTAACTCGATCCAATAATTTGAACTGTTTGTTAGAAGACTGCTCGAATTGTCTTATGGTAAAGATCGGGATTGAGGGTCCGACTTGTTGTTGATCAGTTGGCAATTATAAGTTGTATAAGTAGGGACAGCAGGAAAGTAGGAAAGAGAACACTTAGCACGTTCTTCAAATCCTCAATCATTAATAGTTTGTGATTTTTCATTTCCCATACTCGTATTACAATTTGAGCTTTGAACATTTACCAGTCGTCATATGTTTATGTTCACCGGCGCATTTGCCTGGAAAAGGGTATTGATTCCTCATAGTTTTTGTCCTTTTCTTTCTTCACAGCTACAATGGGAGGCCCAATTGTATTTCGTAGCATCATATTGATGCTTTTAATATGTACAGCTTTTGCTGAATATGAACAAAACTATGAGCAAAGTGCTCAGCTCCAAGATGTCAATGTAAGACAAAAACGAGCTCTCGAGGAAGAGGAAGAAGAACTTGCTAATCCTGAAGCACATTCCGATGAGGAACAATCGAATAACGATTCTCAAATCGATGCAAAATCGGAATCAACAAGTGATGCAAACGTTGAGACACCAGAGGCTCCAAAGGAGGAAGTCAAATCAACTGAGGAATCGACGGATGATTCTAACAACGTTGAGACAGCTGAAGCTCCAAAGACCGAGGTAAAATCGGCCCCAGAAAAACCTGAGGAACCAGAGGCTTCAAAGACAGAGGCAGAGTCTAACTCAGATGAGGAAAGCGATGCAGAGGAAAGTAGTGGCTCCTTTGCAGAACTTACAGAACCAAGTGAGCCCGAGGAGAAAGCCGACGAATTGGTGAAACGTCAAAATATTGGTAAGTCTTTCATTGTTCATTTTTGTTTGCTTCAGTAAATTGTTGATTAACAATCTGTGAGCAACTGATCCAGGACACGAGGAAGTTCAGTAGTGAAAGAATCCACAGAGATGTGCTGAGGTCACTAACATTTTTAAAAGTCAGAATAGTGTATGGGTAAAATGATTGGCCGAGCGGTTTGTACGGCGGCCTTTCACCGCGGTGGTCTGGGTTCGAGTCCCAGCTCGAGCGCGGATCATATGTGATCTGAGTTTGTTTGATGTGTTGTTTTCTACCATGCAACAAGGTTTTTTTCTCCGGGTTCTCCAGTTTTTCCTCCCTCAGCAAAATTCAGCATGTGCGTTGAGCGATGTATAAAAAATATTTAATGTAATGGTAGTGAGTGTGAGAGTAAAGTGTCCTCTAATTAGTGCGCATGCGCTGGAAGACATGGACACCTAAATAAGCAGTTATTATTACTATTATTATTATTATAGCATGCAAAGTCTACTAGTGCGGTTTTCCTATGATGTTGAATGTTTTAATTTACAGCACGTATCGAGCCTATTCAAAATTGCTGTCCTCCACAGACCAACTGTCCAAGTAAGTTCATCTTTTTTAACTCTTCTCTCAGTCTCTTGCCTTCTCCTTCCTGCACCCCTCTTCTTTAAAACGAATTTGTTAGGATTCTTACAAGCTAAATGTTTTTGTGCGACTAAAACTGTACTCTATTCACAGACTTGCCTCCTTGCCAGCCTTTGGTTAACACTGCAACACAGTTAGCCAGCGCCGCCTTCGTCCCTGTGACCAAGAGTGAGGTGAGTGATTTTGAAATGTAGCAAAGTTAAAAATAATCCCAATGGATGGTTAAAACGTCTTTCTTTCTTCTAGCAGCCTTTGAAAGTCGAACCAAAGGTGGCTCAACCTCAAACTAAAGGACAGATTGCAGGAAATGAGCGGGTCGTTGACCAGTCATACGGCTATCCTTACCAAGCGTCATCACCAGCAACTTCTTACGAGCCACAATCGTTCTACAACAACCATGAACAGATCGTGCAGCAGCAGCAGCAGGCATCCTTTCCTGAAAACCAAAGCTCCTACAGCGAACAACAGCAGCAACATTCGTCTGAAAACCGTACTGACTACACTGATGCAGTTGAACAACAGGCAGTAGAGGAAGAAAACATCCGCGATGCCGAGGCAGAAAAGGAACAAGGTTTTCACGAGGAAATCCACGAGGAAGTTCATGGCCACACGGCGGAGAACGAGCCAAATCTCGGTGATCTCTCCGACCCAAGTAATCCCTTGTTTGGAAAATATGACGTGCCAGCCCCAGTAAAATCGTCTGTGTTCTGTCCACCATGTGGTAAGATTTTGAAGCATTTTATAATCTTTTTTTATTATATCAGTCCTGATCGCCTAGAGAACATGTGTGTGCGCTTTCATTAGGCGAACTCTTATGAGAAAATCTTCTTGGGAAGGAAACTCGTCTTCAGACGGAAGCGGTTCTTTTGAAGAAATGTCATCCGCTGAGAGAAGTTTTCTTATCGTCTAAGATGAATTCATAAACTCATCTATAGCATAAATTGGGCAATTCATTTAGAAAATGTTTCTTTTTGAAGACGAGCTCTCCATCCAAGACGGTTTTCTGTCTCTAGTATGAATTCGTTTTCTTTTTTTAACGAACAAAGTGAAAACCTGCGTTAACCCTTTGACCGCGACGGCAAATAGTGCCCTTCACAGTTTCCTGCGCCATCTTGAAAGGTAGCCGTGCCTTTGCTGATCGAAGCGAGACGAACGGTGAGCGTGCAATGATAGATACCTAGGACAATTATTCACAGGTCTCTATCATTGCAAGCTCACCGTTCGTCTCGCTTCGATGCAAAGGCATGGCTACCTTTCAAGATGGCGCAGAGAACTGTGAAGGGGACTATTGTCTGGCGATTCACGTGTTGTTGGTGTCTCACTTGCCATCTTACTACTAAATAACCAACACTTTTGCTGTTGGTTTCCAGTTTAAGTCTTTACTCGACATCCTAAGGGTGTACTTATATATTAACATTTCCCATTGTTAGGGAAATATGTAAGTGCTCTAAAAGGCTTTCAAATAAGTCTTTACCGTTATGACATTCCATACCTCTATCTATACTAGAATCCTCTTCAATAGTCTTTCATATTCAAATTTAAAATCCCTGGAGAATACAAACACTTTATTCTTAAATTGATGAACAATAGATACCCCAAAAGGATTGTGGTTTAGAGGTATGGAAAGTCATAATGCTAAAGACTTATTTCCAAAGCCTTCGGCATTTGATGACGTCAACCATGACATCAATGCGTGACGTCATTGCTACAGAAAAAAAGTTATGCATATTGGAGAATTTGAAATAGTTTGAATAAATCTTGAGACCGAGGTGCATAAAACCAAGCATACGTTATAAGAATCGTTTCCAAATAAACTTTTGGTGATTTGATTTTTTGAGCGTCACGAATGAGGGAGTAATGCAAGTAACTACAGTTTTTTAAAGAAACCGGAAGTAGACTGTCCCGCTCATGCGCAAAACGACAAAAATGGGTGGCTTTTGTCAGGCTCGCGACGTCGTATCGGAGGTCAAATGTTTTCTCACTCGCGGTGACCGCACGCTAGCTAAACACCATCATGCATAATCATGCACAACAACGAAATATATCAGTACACCCTTAAGATAGCATTATTTTGTATTCTAGAAAAGAAATAGAAAACTCGACGGGAGTGCTATATATATTGAGTTATAGAAGCAGGCGCAAGTCCCCTCTCCTTATAATTCTCCCGTTCTTGCATAACACATTGCTTTACTTCAAATTCTTTCAATATATATATAGCTTTCTTCGTGATGACAAGTTACAGTCACTAACTTCCACAATAACTATTTCCCCTAGTCTACGGAGGCCCTTAGAAATGTGTATAGTTATTTTGTTCATAAAGCATTTTTGTTGCCCACCCAACCTAACCACTAACAAGACTGCAGTGTGAGGGATTGGAAAGCAATCGAGGTGAAAATGTTGTGTTTGAATAAAACTTAGCCGAAATTCTAATTCTTAATTCCATTTTGTTTTTTCAGTCAAACCAACTACGGCAACAGGTAAGACTTCATAAAAAAACAGGATGAAATGTCTTTTGGAAACTGAAATAGTGTTTTTTTAAACAGCTTGTTCTGCCCTTATCGACTTGGTTTTCCTTGTTGATGGTTCATCCAGCGTCGAGAGATATGGTGTTGGCAACTTCCGAAGAGTTGTCAACTTCGTTCGTGATCTGACGACCAAGTTCGTTGTGTCCAAGACTAACACCCGTATGGCATTGATGGTTTACGGCACAAGAACGTACCCTGTCTTTGGGTTTAGAGCCTATTCTAACAACAGACGAACCTTCAACGCATTTAACCGCCCAGTGCGTTATCCAAGAACCGGCGCGAGAATAGGGAATGCCCTAAGAAATGCTTACAACAAATTCTTTAAGTCAAACCGTCGTGTAGGAGCACAGCGTGTCATGGTCCTTTTTTCAGATGGACCTTCCAGAGATAGAGGCGCTAGCAGAATTGCTAGACGTATCAAAAAGAAAGGAGTCAAGATCTTTGCTGTTGGTCTTGGACGTTATTTCAATGCTAAGGAATTGGATAGCATCGTGTCAGCCAAAATAAACGAGCATGTTTTCACTTCAGACTGGAAACAGTTGCAACACATCAGTAACGACCTCAAGAAACACATTTGCCTTGGTATGTTTTTTTTTCCTTGTAATTACAAAACTTAGAATTTCTTTGTACGTGGGAATCATAAATAGATAAATAATGAATCATCAGGGAATGAATAACGATCTAAAGTATTTACAAACGTCAGTTTGAATAGAATTCGGAACTAAAACTATAATAGATTTACATACAACTATATATATGTATATCAAGGATGAAAACAGATTCGAATAAATAAAAATAGAAACAAATAGGTAAAAATATAATAATAACGAAAAAAAAAACGTTTGTAAATACTTTAGATCGTTCTTCATTCCCTGATGATGGACGGAAGTTCCGAAAGCTTGGATTAAACAATTAAACCAACGTGGAAGAAACAAATTATTTATCTAATTACAAAACTTGTTAAAAAGTGAACATTATCTGTACGTGTTGCACTGCATAGGTAATGACAGGATCAAATTATATCGCTTGGTTAAAGAGCTAAACCTTGCCTTGAATTTTAGGTGCTGGTGGTCATTTGACAACATCAAAACTTAAACCTTGTGTCTGTGGCAAGACAACACCAAAGACGCCAGGTGGACCAGGTAAATGAAATCTGCATTTTTTACTTTTTGATATGTGACTACAAAGACTGAAATATCTTTTTCATAGGTAAGCCTACGACTCCTGTCAAACCAGGAAAGCCAGGTGGTCCAGGAGGTCCAGGTGGCCCAGGAGGACCTGGAGGACCAGGTGGTCCGGGTGGTCCAGGAGGACCAACAACACCAAAACCGGGAGTTACAACAAAGCCAACGAAACCAACTAAAAAGCCAGGTACCTAAATTAAAATGTTTATCTCTACCTTTTCTGTGATCAGCTATATTCAAAAATGCCCTTTTCGTTTGTAGGACGTCCAGGTGGCCCAGGAGGCCCAGGCGGACCTGGAGGACCAGGTGGACCAGGGGGGCCTGGTGGACCGGGTGGCCCTGGAGGCCCTGGAGGTCCAGGAGGACCTGGAGGACCGGGAGGACCAGGAGGTCCAGGTGGACCTGGTGGTCCAACAACAGTCCCTGGTAAACCAACACCAACTACTAAAAAAAAACCGGGAACACCTGGGGGCCCAGGTGGCCCAGGAGGTCCTGGAGGTCCTGGAGGTCCAGGAGGTCCAGGTGGACCTGGAGGACCAGGTGGACCAACAACACCAAAACCGGGAAAAACAACAAAACCAACTGGAAAACCAACAAAGAAACCTGGCAGTCCAGGTGGACCAGGTGGACCCGGGGGACCAGGAGGACCAGGAGGTCCTGGTGGCCCTGGAGGTCCAGGAGGACCTGGTGGACCAACAACACCAATACCAGGAAAAACAACAAGACCAACAACCCCAACAAAAAAGAAACCAGGAACTCCAGGTGGACCTGGAGGACCAGGTGGACCAGGTGGGCCAGGAGGGCCAGGTGGCCCTGGTGGCCCTGGTGGACCTGGAGGACCAGGTGGCCCAGGAGGGCCTGGTGGACCAGGAGGGCCAACGACACCAGGACCAGGCAAAACGACTACTCCAACAAAGAAAAAGCCAGGAACTCCTGGTGGACCAGGAGGACCTGGAGGACCAGGAGGACCAGGTGGTCCAGGAGGACCTGGAGGACCTGGAGGACCAGGAGGACCTGGAGGACCAGGAGGTCCAGGTGGTCCAGGAGGTCCAGGAGGACCCACAACACCATCACCAGGTGGTCCAACAAAGCCAACTACACCACCACGTTATCCACCAGGAACGCCAGGAGGACCAGGTGGACCAGGAGGGCCAGGTGGACCAGGAGGGCCAGGTGGACCAGGAGGACCAGGCGGACCTAGTGGTCCAGGTGGTCCAGGTGGTCCTGGTGGGCCAGGAGGCCCAGGTGGTCCTACAACCAAACAACCAGGAAAGCCAGGTGGGCCTGGAGGACCAGGTGGTCCAGGAGGCCCAGGCGGGCCAACAACAAAACCACCAGGAAAGCCAGGAGGTCCAGGTGGCCCTGGCGGACCAGGAGGGCCAGGAGGCCCAGGTGGACCAGGAGGGCCAGGAGGACCAGGTGGGCCAACTACCCCTAAACCTGGTAAAAGTACCAAACCAACAAGACCAACAAGAAGGCCAGGAAAGCCAGGTGGCCCTGGCGGTCCAGGGGGTCCAGGAGGTCCTGGTGGCCCAGGAGGACCTGGAGGACCAGGTGGACCTGGTGGATTTCCGACAACAAAGCCAGGCGAGACAACAAAGCCAACCAAAAGACCAGGTACGCCAGGTGGTCCAGGGGGACCAGGAGGACCTGGAGGACCTAGTGGACCAGGAGGGCCTGGAGGTCCCGGCGGTCCAGGAGGACCAGGTGGCCCTGGTGGTCCAGGTGGCCCAGGGGGACCTGGAGGTCCCACAGTTCCAAAACCAGGCAAAACAACAAAACCAACTAAAAGACCACCAGGTAAACCAGGTGGTCCAGGAGGACCAGGAGGACCTGGAGGTCCAGGTGGCCCAGGTGGCCCTGGTGGACCTGGAGGGCCAACCAAACCAAAACCAGGGGTTACGACGAAACCAACAAAGAAACCCGGTAAACCTGGAGGTCCTGGTGGTCCAGGAGGTCCTGGTGGACCAGGAGGTCCCGGTGGCCCTGGTGGACCAGGAGGCCCAGGAGGACCAACAAAAGCAAAACCTGGAGCTACAACAAAACCTACAAAGACCCCAGGGAAGCCAGGAGGACCAGGTGGGCCAGGTGGGCCAGGTGGACCTGGTGGACCTGGCGGACCAGGTGGTCCTGGAGGACCCGGTGGACCGGGTGGGCCTGGTGGGCCAGGTGGGCCAGGAGGCCCTGGGCCAAAAACAACACCAACAACAAGACGACCAGGATCACCAGGTGGTCCTGGTGGCCCAGGAGGTCCCGGTGGACCTGGAGGGCCAGGTGGACCTGGAGGTCCTGGAGGACCTACGGGACCTACTAAACCTACCAAGAAACCAGGAACACCAGGTGGCCCAGGAGGACCTGGAGGACCTGGAGGTCCAGGTGGGCCAGGTGGTCCTAGTGGACCTGGAGGGCCAACCAAACCAAAACCAGGAGTTACGACGAAACCAACAAAGAAACCCGGTAAACCTGGAGGTCCTGGTGGTCCAGGAGGTCCTGGTGGACCAGGAGGACCTGGAGGTCCTGGTGGACCAGGCGGACCAGGAGGTCCTGGTGGGCCAGGTGGCCCAACAACTAAGCCTCCAGGTAAACCAGGAGGACCAGGTGGCCCAGGGGGTCCTGGAGGACCAGGAGGTCCTGGTGGACCAGGAGGGCCAACCACAAAGCCTCCAGGAAAACCAGGTATAGTTATTGATCTTATTCGTTTCTATTTCATTATTCTCTTAGTCTCTTATGTCTTGCAATAGTTTTAGTTAGAATTGATTTTTTATGCTATGTACGTTTTATATATGATACAATTCAAATATAAATATCTTTCAGATTTGTATTTGTGGGACTGGAAAACTAGTAATGTGCATTTGATTCGTCTAGATTCTGATGCGAAGTGCGATTTAAATATTCCATTTCTGTCCATTAAATATACCATGTGTACGAAAGCAAACGTACCTAAATAAGCTAAATAAACATGTCGATGTAAAACATTTTGCGTGTGGCAGATGTAATAAACGCATGAAACAAATGAACACTGATAGGATAAGGGATTGTAATTTTAATTTTGTTCGAAATTTGATAAGGCTCGACTTTGAAATTAAATTTATAAGAAAGACAAACGCAAATGTTGTACAGCGTTTCGACATCTTCCAATGTCGTTATCAAGTAATGGTCTTTATTGAGCAAGAATGAATATATATCTCAATGATTGATATGCTAAATTCGAAATTTACATCTAAATACGTATTTAGATATATGTCTAAGCAACTGTAAAATGCTCATTTATTGTATGATCAACAATTCCCTGTGTCACAATTCTATTTGATATTGTTTTAAAACCGTAACTGAGAGCTTTTGATTTTATTTCAGGTGGACCTGGAGGCCCAGGTGGACCCGGTGGACCAGGAGGCCCTGGCGGACCCGGTGGGCCAGGGGGACCTGGCGGACCTGGAGGACCTGGAGGGCCAACAACACCAAAACCTGGAAAACCTGGAGGACCAACGACAGCACCTAAACCAGGTCAGCCGGGAAGTCCAGGCTCTCCTGGAGGACCAGGTGGTCCTGGTGGACCAGGAGGTCCTGGAGGTCCAGGTGGACCAGGAGGACCAGGAGGACCAGGAGGGCCAACCACCCCAAAACCAGGAAAAACAACAAAGCCTACAAAAAATAAGCCTGGTACACCTGGTGGACCAGGAGGTCCGGGAGGCCCAGGTGGTCCAGGAGGACCTGGTGGCCCAGGAGGACCTGGAGGACCAGGAGGGCCAACTACTCCAAAGCCTGGAGTCACCACCAAACCAACAAAAACCCCAGGTTCTCCAGGTGGACCAGGAGGTCCGGGAGGACCGGGAGGACCGGGTGGACCTGGTGGACCTGGAGGACCTGGAGGACCAGGAGGGCCAACTACTCCAAAGCCTGGAGTTACCACTAAACCTACACGGTTTGCTCCCGGAAACCCAGGTGGGCCAGGTGGACCTGGAGGTCCTGGAGGTCCCGGAGGTCCAGGTGGGCCTGGAGGTCCTGGAGGTCCTGGAGGACCAAAAACTACACCAAAACCAGGACAAACTACAAAACCAACAAAGAAACCAGGTACGCCTGGTGGCCCAGGAGGGCCAGGTGGCCCTGGTGGACCGGGAGGCCCTGGAGGCCCTGGAGGTCCAGGTGGACCAGGAGGGCCAGGAGGCCCAGGAGGACCAACTACTAAACGTCCTGGCTCACCAGGTGGACCAGGAGGACCAGGTGGCCCAGGAGGACCTGGAGGACCAACTACAAAACCACCAGGAACACCAGGAGGACCTGGAGGACCCGGAGGACCCGGAGGACCTGGAGGTCCCGGTGGCCCTGGAGGGCCTGGTGGACCTGGGGGACCTGGAGGACCAGGGGGACCAACAACACCAAAACCAGGAGTTAAGACTACACCAACGAGTAAGAAGCCTGGATCTCCAGGAGGACCCGGCGGTCCAGGCGGTCCTGGGGGTCCAGGTGGACCAGGTGGACCAGGAGGTCCTGGTGGGCCTGGAGGTCCAACAACTAAACGTCCAGGTAAACCGGGAGGACCTGGTGGACCTGGTGGACCAGGAGGTCCAGGTGGCCCTGGGGGGCCAGGAGGGCCAACTACTAAACGCCCAGGCACACCAGGTGGACCAGGAGGCCCAGGAGGTCCTGGTGGTCCAGGAGGACCAGGTGGACCAGGAGGGCCAGGAGGCCCGGGAGGACCAACTACTAAACGTCCTGGCTCACCAGGTGGACCAGGAGGACCAGGTGGCCCAGGAGGACCTGGAGGACCAACTACAAAACCACCAGGAACACCAGGAGGACCTGGAGGACCCGGAGGACCCGGAGGACCTGGAGGTCCAGGTGGTCCAGGAGGACCAGGTGGCCCAGGCGGACCTGGCGGTCCCGGAGGACCTACAACAGCTCCACCAGGTAAACCAGGAGGTCCTGGAGGACCTGGCGGTCCAGGAGGACCAGGAGGACCGGGCGGACCAGGGGGACCAACAACTAGACCTCCAGGTACCCCTGGAGGACCAGGAGGACCGGGTGGACCAGGAGGCCCTGGAGGACCAGGTGGGCCAGGAGGACCTGGTGGACCAACGCAGCCTTGCAAACATAAGACAACTCCCCGTCCTGGGGGTCCAGGAGGCAAACCAACTACAGGTCACCCTTGTTACACTGTTCCACCAGGTAGGTTCTTAATCGGATTAATTGTTGATTTCAAATTTTTTAACTAAATGATTCTCTTGCTTTACTAGGCTATCACATTGTTAAGAAAACAACACCAAAGCCCGGTGCACCAGGCTCAAAAACGACCCCAAAAACCAAACCAACAAGACCACCGATCACTAAGCCTTACAACAAAGGTTTGTCAATATTTGACCGGCAGTATTTCTTAAAGCATTTAAGAAAGCATTATTTGTCTTATTATTCTAACAACATGATTTCCGTTAGTTGATTATTTCTTTGTTCCATTTTACACTAGTTTGCAAAACTGCAATGGATTTGGCCTTTGTTATTGATGCTTCGAGCAGCATTGGAAAAAAGAATTTCCGAAGAGTGAAGAAGTTCATTGAGAAAATTGTTAGTTCGTTTAACATTGGACCACGAAACGTAAGAGTGGGCGCAGTAGTGTTTTCATCGAGACCTACGCTTGCCTTTGGACTTAACAAAGCTCTTTCCAAGCAACGTCTCATATCAGCAATACGTCGAAAAATTAGGTAAGTAGAACAATCACGATTAAACAATCATGGTATTTTCTCAACAATCATCCAAAATGTCCTATTAACAGAAGCTTACAAACGTTTGTGTCATCACTAATTTATCAGCCCACTGCAGCTAGCTTGGGTTCCAGAGTCTTGTTTCGCGTTTTGTTTTGTCAAAATTATACCTGATGATAGAGCCGACGCGGGTTGCTTTAGAGAGTAGAAGCGAAATAAAACCCGAAACCTCTGCCACCGAGGTAACCTGCAACGTCTGACATTTTATATTTACTTCTCTAACCAACAGAGCGTTTTATGTGCATATGTCAATTTCTCTCATCTGTGTGGTTTTTTTTTTTCGTTTTGCTGATTTTCTAACAGGTTCCTTAGAGGTGGCACTTTCTTAGGCAAAGCTTTGAAGATGGCCAAGAGAGATTTATTTCAAAAATCTCCCTTGAATCGCAACAAAGTTTTGCTTGTCTGCACTGATGGATTGTCCATTGACAATGTCCTAAAGCCAATTCAACAACTGGCCGCTATGAAGGTCAAAGTTTTTGCGGTTGGCATTGGTGATACCGTTAAAAAGAATCAACAGCAGTTGCTTACAGTTGCTAAAAGCCCACAACATCTTTACTTCACTGACTTCAAAACTCTGGGTTCTCTCATCCCGCGCATCAGCCAAAAGGTTTGCTATGGTAAGTCCCCCTTTTCCTCACATTTATGCCGATATTTAACTCAAGCAGTCTGAAAGTTCCTCCTTTATTCTAATACCACTGATCAGTGGTATATCTGTATTTGTTAAATCCAAATCTTATGGTTGTCACGCAGCTTTACTGTGACGTGATATTTACCGTAGCAGTTAATGCTAAGTTCGAGTCCTGCGAACATTTCAGTTTTGTCGCGAAACTCATACCGAACCGTTTCCTGTATTTGTCGAGTTCCTTCGACGCTGAACATCATTTCGGAATACATTACGAGACAGTCACCGTTACCTCGAGACGCAAGCCAAATTTCTTGCGACTCTGAATTTTTAAGATCATTCATCAGCCTCACTGCAATAACACATCTCATTTTTGTTCCAGAAACAAATGGCAAAGAAGAACCCAAAGAAAAACCAACAAGGCGCCCAAGTAAGTTCATATTTCAGTTGGACTTTCATTTTCTCTCCGTCGTTTTTTCTTAGCTTAGATCTGAAGTTCACAAATTGCTCTTATAAAGATGCTTTTTAGTTCTTATAATACTTTTTGTTGTTGTTGTTGTTGTTGTCTTTAAAAAATCATGAAATAGACATTATCCTAAATCTGCTTCTCTAATTGTTCTTCTCTTACATATTTTATTCATTGTCTTAGTATTCCCCAAGCCTGTTGCTATCTATCCACTTACTAAGAAAACACAAGGCAAGGACATCGGACCAAACAAGAACC
Source organism: Telmatactis stephensoni (assembly GCA_029948255.1). NCBI lineage: Eukaryota > Metazoa > Cnidaria > Anthozoa > Actiniaria > Isophelliidae > Telmatactis > Telmatactis stephensoni. The sequence continues at coordinate 188,207 of JALIZF010001246.1, read as the reverse complement.
CAACAGGGAGGCTTTATGGTGTTCGACCAGACAGAGGACCCAATGGCAAGCCCAGTGGTTCCACAAGATTCCCTGGACGACCAGGAAGCTATGCAATTTTCCCTAACAAAGGTGGTATTGATACACGTGATTCTATTACTATTATTGCCTGGGTGAAACCATCAGACAGGGCTGGTGACATCCTTGAGTACGCACCACGTGGTGTAAAACTTAGTATGCCTAGTCGACGAAAGCTTCAAGTGACTTTCCGACGACGTAATGGTAAGGGCGTAAAATCCGTCATAAGCCGTAGACGTGTAAAACCAAATACGTGGAACTACATCACGGCTACATACGACCAAAGACGAAACCTTGCCACATTGTGGACAGATGGTCGACCAATAACATCGAGAAACATTGGATGGATACGATTGAAGACCAACACAAGAAGGGTGTATGTTGGTGGAAACCCAAGATCACGAAGACCTTTCCGTGGCTCGATTTCTTGTGTACAGATCTACAGCCGAGCTTTGGATGGGAAACAAATCAAGGCTTTGAAAGACCTTTGTATTGAACCCGGTAAGAAAATGATGTGTGCTCCTTTTATTTTTTTAAATGGCAGTCTCTGTAAAAGTGGACCGATGACTTCGCTCCAGAAAATAGATTTCCTTCATACTTCCCCCACAAAATACCTTGGGTTAGTAAGTAAAAGTAAGCACATTAATTTGGAGAAAAGTTACAAATTCAATTTTTGGGGGGAGGATCTTCGGTTCAGTCCAAGCTAGTTCGGTTTGGTCAAGCGGAAAGACCTAAAATAGAGCTTTTTGGCGAGCACGTTGCTCTTCCAATAAGCTATTTTCAGATCAATGACTATACTGCCATGTTTTAACAATCTTTCAGTTTTTCAATGCTTGCTTTTATTTGAAAAATATATTTTACAAAAAGGAGAAGAGATTGATTTAGTAAGGCCATGTTTCCTACTTTGTCAAGAGACCCAAAAGTACCCTAAGAAAAGTCGCCTATTTCTTGCAAGTCCAGCACTCATTTAGAAAACTTTCTATTTCATCGTGCTAACGAAAGACCAATAAAGACAAAAATGTAAAAAAACTTTGAGGGTTTGCGAATTTTTGCTGTCAACGATGCTTTGGTTTGCACGCGATTACGAAAAAAATGTCGCCTTTTTATGCAAATTAGGTTTCGAATCTAGCTTGATTTATTCCACTGAAATAAACTTATTTTTAACAAAAAATTATTATTTTAATTGAAAATAGATGCTTAATGTTTTTTTTGTCAAAAAAATTTACAAAAAGTTTGTGGAGACTCGCAATACCACACCATTTCTGTAAGTTTTACATGTCACGCAATAAGCCATGTCACGCGCGGGGACGATATGATTTTGAAAATACACTCAAATCTCAAACGACTTTAAATATTGTCAGAGAATTTGTGACTATTTATTCAAAAATGGCACTAGAGAACATTATTGTATCAACAAATCTGTATTTGTACATCCTATATAGCATACAGTATATTAGTACACAGCATATTTTATTATTAGCAAAAGTGTGAGATTTACCGGTATATATTCCGGTCTTTTGTTGATGACTCTAAAACAAGAACTGCATGTAAAATGTGCACAGAACTGCACCATTAACTGACTGAAACAACTGAAAGTCAATTTTTAATTGAAAGTATAATGAACATTTCATTCAACTACACAATGATCGACCCGATCACTAGAATATGGTAAGTGAACCTCTATAAAACGGACATTGTTTTCTGACCATAGGGTGTCTAAAGAGGTTTTACCGCACAAGCATATGTGACATTATATTTATTATATATACGAAGGACCAATTAACACAAACATTTTGAAAAACGTTGCAAATTTTTTGCAGTTAACGATGCCTTGGTTTACGAAAAACGTTTGCGTCTTTATTCAATTAAATTAGGGTTTGGAATCTACATGATATATTCTACAGAAATAAACTCATTTTTCAGCAAACGTTTATCAGCTTAATTGAAAATAGACGCTTAATGTATGTTTTTGGCATAACAGTTAATAAAACATTCTCGGAAACTCGAAGAAGCCATACCATTTCGTCTGGAAAATGTTGTTGCGCACATTTCATACACTGATAATACTAATTTCTCATAAAAGTTCTTAAAAATACACACTGCCATTTTTTGTCCGTTTCGAAACCCTAACATATATATAAATTAATTCTTAAACAATAACAATTTTTATTTTTGTCAGAACATTTTCAAAACAATTATATTTTTGTTCGATTTAATTTAGTTTGCTTGGAATGCCTGTCAATCAATTGGTGCCAGCTAATTAGTGATTTTGAGACACAAGTACTACAAAACCAAAATGTCGTGTTTCGTAGCGACCTACAATGAATACGGTGTGTGTGGAAATTCAAGGGGAATCTCTGGATTGGTTCCACTATCGGACTGTAGTGATTCAATCGATTCTCATCTAGCTTCTCTCCATTTATCTACGGAAAAAATAACTGAGTCTGTAGTCATTCTTGCAAGAGTACGTATATATGATGTCGCGCAACGAAGCAGTGAAATGATGATATGTGCAAAGCACCGACACTCTCTAGGAAAGTACTGGAGATCAAGGGTATCTTCAGTTGTCAACATCCAAGCCACTTGGGAGGTTCAACAGCCATTCGGAGCAGATATTCTGTCAATCTAGCGATGGCCAAGTCAATCCAGCGAGTTTACGGCGTGTTTGTCCCTTTCAGTGTTCAGGTGAGATACCGCAAGTCCGTATCAGCGGCGATCGATTTACATAATATTCATGCCGGGATGATATAATCATGGTCGATGCATTATTTGATGTTTAAACCGTAATGCCTATTATGAGATAAAATGCACACATCATCTTAGAAAATGTTTATCATAAGAGAAATCAACTGTAATGATGCGAAATGATGGAATGGGCCTGGGATGGGCCCTTCATAAAAGAAGTGGAGCAACCAGATTTTCCGTTAAGGTTCGTCGGCATTTTGAGATGAAATTCGAAATTGGACGCAAGACAGGAAGGAAGGAAGACCCGGAGCAAGTTTCAAAGGACATGAGGACTGCGCGTACAAACAGCGGGGAGAAAATGTTTGAAAGTGCAGAGTGGTTAACAAAGACACAAACTGAATTCGAAGTTTCTTCTCTCGATTATCTGCCAGTACCAAGAAAGGGACTGAAAGCCCTAAGGAGACAGAGGGAAATGAAGAGGACTATACCTTGGAGAATTATTTAAATGAGATTGACGAAGAACACATCAGAACAACATCACTAGCTGCTCAAGGCAAGTTAGGACTGGTACACCCAATTGTTTATGACATATATACAACATTTGTGAGATAGCCAAGAATAATAAGCTGGCTACGTTTAATATGCAAATGCCGAAAGACATTTGCCGACATTTTGAGCGTTATTTCAAACCACGTTTTAAGAAGAACGATCTCATTAATGTTATAAAGGAAATGGCACGAGAATGTACGTCGGTACATCGGCATGAAACGATAGGCACTAGATAGTATGAAGATAGTATAATTTGGTTCATGAGGTTCATGTGGTGGGTTTAGAAACGCAATTAAGAATGAATTGAACATCACTACTGTTTGAGTTATTTTCATTACCAGTGATTTAATAATACATCTATAAATCTATACATATTCATGACGCTGTGTTTTTATATGAAACCACATGTGTTTTTATATCCAAACACAGCACTGATCAAGTCACTGTGCACTAGCTAGCTAGCGAGATTAGACATTTTCCTCTAAACCCAAAATATGGTGAAAAACGTCTCTGATAAATGACTGTGAGGTTCGAACCCAAGACCGTCTCAATTTCTAAACCCTCCTTTGAACTCTATACTACTGAGTCAGCAGATGAAAATCGCTTAACAACAACAACAACAAACGTTTTGTCCGTTATGAATGAAGTTCTTTAAAATTAATGCAAAAAGCAGCTAGCCTGAATAAGATATTGAAAAAAAAAAACCTCTGTTGAAAATTTCCCTCTGGAAATAGCTAGGATAACAATAAAAACATGAATTTGAGAGGTCATTCTAAAAATTCGTGTTGTGTTTTTCATTAGGGTTTCCCAACACTTGAAAAAATAAAAACTGTTTGGCCTACGGCCTCGCATTTTCATATGTTTTCTCGTGTCAGGGAAACCCTAGTGAGACCCTTGCACTCGTTTTTGAAATATAATGTCAATACATTCATATATGCTTGTGCGGTAAAACCTCTTTAGACACGTACCCTATGGTCAGAAAACAATGTCCGTTTTATAGAGGTTCACTTACCATATTCTAGTGATCGGGTCGATCATTGTGTAGTTGAATGAAATGTTCATTATACTTTCAATTAAAAATTGACTTTCAGTTGTTTCAGTCAGTTAATGGTGCAGTTCTGTGCACATTTTACATGCAGTTCTTGTTTTAGAGTCATCAACAAAAGACCGGAATATATACCGGTAAATCTCACACTTTTGCTAATAATAAAATATGCTGTGTACTAATATACTGTATGCTATATAGGATGTACAAATACAGATTTATTGATACAATAATGTTCTCTAGTGCCATTTTTGAATAAATAGTCACAAATTCTCTGACAATATTTAAAGTCGTTTGAGATTTGAGTGTATTTTCAAAATCATATCGTCCCCGCGCGTGACATGGCTTATTGCGTGACATGTAAAACTTACAGAAATGGTGTGGTATTGCGAGTCTCCACAAACTTTTTGTAAATTTTTTTGACAAAAAAAACATTAAGCATCTATTTTCAATTAAAATAATAATTTTTTGTTAAAAATAAGTTTATTTCAGTGGAATAAATCAAGCTAGATTCGAAACCTAATTTGCATAAAAAGGCGACATTTTTTTCGTAATCGCGTGCAAACCAAAGCATCGTTGACAGCAAAAATTCGCAAACCCTCAAAGTTTTTTTACATTTTTGTCTTTATTGGTCTTTCGTTAGCACGATGAAATAGAAAGTTTTCTAAATGAGTGCTGGACTTGCAAGAAATAGGCGACTTTTCTTAGGGTACTTTTGGGTCTCTTGACAAAGTAGGAAACATGGCCTTACTAAATCAATCTCTTCTCCTTTTTGTAAAATATATTTTTCAAATAAAAGCAAGCATTGAAAAACTGAAAGATTGTTAAAAAATGGCAGTATAGTCATTGATCTGAAAATAGCTTATTGGAAGAGCAACGTGCTCGCCAAAAAGCTCTATTTTAGGTCTTTCCGCTTGACCAAACCGAACTAGCTTGGACTGAACCGAAGATCCTCCCCCCAAAAATTGAATTTGTAACTTTTCTCCAAATTAATGTGCTTACTTTTACTTACTAACCCAAGGTATTTTGTGGGGGAAGTATGAAGGAAATCTATTTTCTGGAGCGAAGTCATCGGTCCACTTTTACAGAGACTGCCATTTAAGAGTTGTTTTTCATTCGGTGTAGCATGGGAGACGAATAAGTTAAGCCACTCGCCGCTCGTTGTTGTGATTGGAAGTCCCAACTCGGGCGCTGGATCGTGTGAGTTGAGTTTGTTTGATGTATTGTTGTCTCCCATTTTCACGAGGATTTTGCCGGGTTCTACATTAACATTTGACTTGGATGTTGTATGTAAAGTATATCGGATGTACAGCAGTGGTAGTGAGTGTGGAGATGTCTCGGAGATATAAGTATGCATTTGGCACCTGAAAGTCTAGTGAGTATAGCGATATCCGATATGTGTTTTTATTTTTTTTAATCTGTTTGATCAAGATAAATACAGTTTTTTCATTTTTTTCCAGGCCAACCTCAGCCAACGACACGTCCAACCATTAGACCAAGACCAAGTGAGTAACCTTTTAACCAATCGCATCCAACTAGGTGTTCCCGAAGGATTATTGTTTGCTAATGTGTTTCTATAATATTTAGCTCTACCTCCTGCTCTTGCATTCTATCCTTTGAAGTACAAGACCAAGGGTCGTGACATAAGCCCAAAGAAGAACCCCACCGGTATACTTAACAATGTTAAGTTTGAACCCGGCCCACGCAAGAATCCTGGAGGAGCTATTCGATTCAGAGGACGACCCAACAGCTACATAGAGTTCCCAAAGAAAAAGAGACGACCATCTGATGAAATAACAGTGCTCGCTTACGTATTCCCAGACGGTAGTGAAGGACCAGTCCTTTCCAATGCCAATCCACTAGGCGTTGGTATCAAGATCTACTTAACAAAGAAAGGATTGATTGCTAGCTTCACATCTCCTTCCAAACCACGCACCAAGCCTGTCAAGGCACGCAAACTACGACGTCGTACCTGGAGCTTCATCGGAGTGACGTACAGCAAACGAACCGGTATTGGCAAGATCTTCGTCAATAGTAGAGAAGTTGCAAGGAAGCGTATTGGTAGAATTCGAGTACCAACTTCCTATCCTTTGCGTACTGGAGCAGTCAGACGAGATCCAAGACGACTTCGCGGTAAAGTGACTTGCATACAAATCTATCCAAAGGAACTCAATGGTTATCAAATACGCTTGGCTAGAAGACTTTGCTTTAAGAAAGGTAAGACCAGAGTCGGTTCTTGGTGGAGAAGATAGGACATGATATATAATGACAACATGCTTGACCAGTTATTTCACGTTATGTATATATAATCCTGAAGTTGCCAAAATCTAATAAAGTATGTTTATTTCAGTTCGTCCTACCAAGAAGCCAACAGGTAAACCAGGTCCTTCCACACAACCACCTATTGGAAGACGTAAGTGTTTTCAGTGTTAAACTACCTTCAGCTACAATCTTGTCCTAACCATCATTTCTGGTTCTTTGAATTTCAGCGTGTGTTGCCAAGGTGGATCTTGGCTTCCTTATTGATTCATCAGGTAGCATCAACAGGGCAAACCCAACAAACTATAACAAGATCAAGGCGTTTGTACAGACCATTGCAAGTGCATTTGCTATCAATCCTAAAGCAACCAGAGTTGGCGTAGTATTATACTCAACCCGTCCTAAGCCGCTCTTTAACTTCAAACGCTTTAAAGATATCAACGCAGTCAAGAGGGCAATCAGGAAAATGCCATTTATTGGCAAAGGAACAAGAACGGGTTTTGCTTTGAGGTATGCTCATAGGTACCTCTTTGCTTCAATACCTAAGAAGTCTCGCAAGAGAGTCCTTGTAGTAATCACAGATGGCAAGTCAAGAGATGATGTCCGTATTGGTGCATCTGGTCTCAAAGCTACTGGGGTTGAGATTATTGTTGCTGGCATTGGAAGACGACTTAATAAGGCTCAGCTTCTTCAGATGGCTTCGTCACCTTCTAACGTACTACGTGGTAATTTCCGAAATCTCCTACGGCTCGTTAAGGGGATTAAGAGTAAAGCATGTCGAAGGGCACCTCGACCTAAGGGTATGTACAAACGTTTACTCGACTAATCTTCTCCTATCTTCTCCCAAACTATGAATGGACGTAGAAGACCACCCAAAATATTCAAACAACTTCTCGTATTTTATTTAATTATTAACATTTACTTGTGAATTACTACTGAATTTCGTCTTTAAAAACTTCCACTAATCTTTAAAACTTTGAATATTGTTAATTCAAACGTCCACTCCTAAGTATGTCTGGATTCTCTTTGCAGGACCCATCAAAACTCCTACAACACGTCCACCAAAACCAACTAGACCACGTGAGTACTCTCTTATGTCATGATTCAAAATATATCGAATAAAAGCTTTTGGAACAACAAAAACCTATTCAGCATTTTTTATGATGATAGGCTATTATGATACTGAGGTTATTGCGTGCGGTCTTTCCTCGGCGGATTCAGTAAGTACTTGGTGTATGCAACAGCAATTGTATACAACACCAAGTGTATCAGATATCAAGTAATCATCTATTGGCACATACACCAAACATGGTACATTGGTACATACACCAAGTACTTACGCCAAATTCTTGGGTTTCGGATATCAGAGATCTTGTGGAATACACTTTACCCAGAAAAAGGGACTGTTTTCAACTGTTTTAATCCCTCCAGTTGTTCTGATTAATGTTGTTGTTCATATTGCAGGGGTACCACGACCTGTTGCTGTGTATCCACTCAGTGGTATAACGGGAGGAAGGGATATTACACCATACAGAAATCCCCCAGGTCATCTTAGGAACGTCAAGACTGACTATGGCCCTGATGGCCTTCCCGCTGGCGCCACTAGATTCAGGGGAAAGTCCAATAGTTACATGATCATTCCTAACAGACGCCGTCTTGACTTGCGAAATTCGATGACCATTTGTGCTTGGGTTAAACCATTCAGTGCTGGACCCCTGTTCCACTACAATCCTAGGTCCTGGGGTGTTCATTGGTGGATGGTCCGACCAAATACAGTATTCGCTCGATTCGTTCCTCGCTCTGGACGTTCTGTTAAATTTGTAATCAGTAACCGCGTAAAACGAGGAGTGTGGAATTACCTTTGTGCTTCGTACGATGGAAGAACTGGTTTGGCGACATTATGGAAAGATGGAGTCCCAATTGCCCAGAAACGTGTTGGACGCTACAGACTGGCTACCAACTATCCTATTGTATTAGGACGTAAGCTTAAAGATCGTCGTTTCTTTACTGGAAGTATCTCCTGTCTCCAGATATACAGCAAGGCACTTACTGGACAGCAGATTAAGGCCATAAAGAAAAGATGTTTCCGTAGACGTGAGTATTGCCTTTCGAGTTTAATTTGTTGTGTGAGACACAGGACCGAGTGGTAACGTTCTAGAAGAAGAAAAAAAATTCTTTATTTTAACGAGGGTATAGACATTATTACCGGTGACCCGGTAGTTTACATAATGGCCCTCAATTAAGAATCCCAACTGGCAAGGAGGCGAACCAGTTGGCTATATTACAAGCATGGCCGAGAAACTGAATTCGAACTAATCGAAATCGGAACAAATTCAGTCTCAGCTAGTGGCCAGAGCGGGAATCGAACCTGGGACCGCCAGATTGCGAGACCAACGCTCTACGCGACCTTTGCAGACGACTCTTGAATGGCTTTTTTAGTGTTTTGGCTACCGTCAATCAAATCTACGACTATTCGTTCTCCCTGTAGCCTGCGTCACATCCGGACTTTTCCTCCGTTAAGTCCGTCTGCGAAATAACGAACAAAACCGTGTTCTGAGACCCCCAGCAAATAGCAGGATTATAGATAATAGATCCTGATTGGCTAATGCATTTTTCAATTCTAACGAGACTCGTGATTGGCTCGCTTAATGTTCGTTGTGTCGATGTTTTGACACCTAGCTTGATGGACTCCAGTTATTAACAAACTTTATTGCTAGCATGACCCGGGGTCAATCTCGTAATTTCTCTTTGAGAGAATGTTTTGTGAACTAAGGCTATTATTTAACAATATGTTCAATTGGAATGTTTCGAAAGTTTCCTTTTATAGCAGGCAAATCGATGTATGTAACTGGTAGGTTGTTTTGATTGAAAAATCTGTCTGTGTTTTCATAATCACTGTAAATCTAACGGAAGTGTTGTCATGGCGAAGACAAACACACCAGTGATCATAGAGCCAATCACGAGTCTCGTTAGAATTCAAAAATGCATCAGCCAATCAGGATCTATTATCTATAATCCTGCTATTTGTTGGGGGTCTCAGAACACGGTTTTGTTCGTTATTTTGCACACGGACTTAACGGAGGAAAAGTCCGGATGTGACGCAGGCTATTCTCCCTGAAGCAAGCTAAATTTACATCAAAAGTCGGAAAATACTAAATGTTCTGTCAATAAATTCAAGTTTGTTTTATTTCTGAATTTAGAAAGTAAAGTTTTACAAATTCTAGTCGTTACAATTTGATTGACAGAAGCTTAAAATCCAGACAAGCCATCGCTACTAGGTCGCGTAATTTTGACATTGGGTGTAATCATGACCCAGTGCAGTGTTTCTTAAACGAAAACGAGTGTTGGATGAGAGGTAGCAAATACCGCGGTTAAACGTCTGCGCATGTGCGAGATTTTGCGCGTCTTGATCACAGGAACCCAAGCGATAATATTCAGCGCTTTTTTCTTTAGATTTTCTCAAATCATATCTTTGAGCTTAATTTTGAGCACGGGTGGAAATTGGAAAGTACCAGGTGCAAAATGCAGATGATAGAATAAGGAGCAAGGATGACACAGTTGGTTAGTGCTCGGCTTGCGGTGCGAGAGGTCACCAGTTCGATCCCCAGTGACCTCACATCCTTGTTCCGACTTTTTTCCTTTCCGTGTAGCTTGAAGTAGCTTTAAATACCCGTAAAAAAACGGAACACTGATTGAGAGAGGGGGTAGAATGAGCGCACCGTCGGATTTCTGGGAGACCAGCTTCTAGCTGAAGGAACTTCCGACGCTAAATATAGTGCTTTACCTTTTTTAGCATTCTAATGAGTGAACCAACTTTCCTGGAGTACTAGTTAGGAATATGAGGACAAAATGTTATGAAAATGCATTCTAAATTTCTCAAATCTTATTGTAGGTCCAATGACAAAACCAACAAGACCTACACCAGGTAACTGTTTTCAATATGTCATATATATTTATATATTCTGAATTGCTATTACATTACTACGTTTACGTAGTTTACGTTCGAATAGATGGACATAAAACAATGAAATTAGGCTCGTCTAATGCCTTCTTGTCAGGCTACCAAAGTCTAATCATTCTATTAAAACATGATGGATTTTCGAAACAGGAATTTGTGTTATTACATATCTGTTTTTCTCTACAGTTCCTGGACGACTTATTGCATTCTATCCTCTTGATTCCACAAGTGGTGGGCGTGATATCAGTCTTAACAAGGCACCCACTGCTAAATCAAAGAACACCAAACGGGCACCAGGACCTGATGGCACTAAACGTGGATCCACGACTCTCCTTGGAGAACCAAACAGCTACATTGAAATACCCAACAAGGGTAAACTCGATGCTAAAGACGCCATTACCATGTGCGCTTATGTCCAACACGATGGTAATGCTGGACCAATCATAAACTACGGTAAAGGCCCACGTTGGAAAGTGCATTTCTGGATGGCCAAACCCAAAGTTCTCTTTGCAAGATTCGTCGCTCGTAATGGCAAAATGACCCCACCAATCTATACCCGAAATATTGTCCCAAGAAAAGCATGGTCATTCGTCTGTGCCACCTACGATAGATTCTCTGGAATTGCGAGACTGTGGCTGAATGGAAACCCAAAGAAAAAGCGAAGAATTGGTCGCTTTAAATTAGCCACAAGAGCACCGATAAGAATCGGTGCCAAGGTTGGAGACAAGAGAACCTTCCGAGGAAAGATAGCATGTGTTCAGATCTATAGTGCTGCTCTGAGTAAGAGACAAATAAGAGATGCTATGAGGCGATGCACGAAACGAGGTACGTTTCCGTAATAAGTGAAGGCGTAGTTCCGCAAACTTGAGTACTTTTCAAAGGGTTCATCCAGATGCCTTTTACGCGGTAACACCACGAGACAACATTTTTATCACGCTTGCGTTCAAACGAAACGCAAGTCGATGAAAGTTTTAAGTTGCATTGCGAGTGCTCTTCTCGTTTAAACACCCTGCACGCAAGAGACAGCAAGCTTTTAGAAAATTATTGTTCTCGTTTTTGATTGAAATACTTGCACAAAAGAAAATTCAATTCGGACTAAACGAGAAAAAGAAAACACTTTGCGAAGTCTAGCGAGCGACTGTTAAAACGAGACAAGTTCAAAACACTTGCAGCTCGATTCAAGAAGCCGTAAGTCCATGAAAGCTAGCAAGGAAACAAGACGCAAGTTAAAACTCGGATAGATTTGAGAAAAAATGGGGACTTATAGGTAGCTAATATAGAAGTAATCACGCGTATCAAAGAGGAAACCTGGTCTTCTTAATTGAAATTCATATAACTTAGCACAAAGTTTATATCTGTATTTTATCTCACAAAAAAACAATTCTATTCTGATTGAAACAAGTTCGACTAAGGGTGTTTTCCATTTAGTGGAACCAACCGGCCAGAACGGCCTGATTTCTTAGGACTAATTCCAGCCAGAGCTAGGAATTGACACGTACCATTTAAGAACTGGCCGTTCTGGTCGGTTGGTTCCACTAAATGGAAAACACCCGTCCTTTTCTTCTTAATTCATGCCAAGCTTTCGAACATAATTGCTCATCTTCAAGGCAAAGATTTAATCAACACAAGAGACCATAATACTAATAGAGCGAAACTCAGTATTGATGTCTGTGCGATGTTCGTGGCGACTAAGGCTATTTTTAGTAATTTCGCCATCGCGCGCGCAAGTCCCTCAACCAATAGAATTTGATTTTTGACGTGCGCGCGGACGGGACCGTTTGAATTCTATTGTTTAAGAGCCTTGCGCGCGCGATGGCGAAATTACTAAAAATAGCCTTAGGCGGCACGAACATCGCACAGACATCAATACTGAGTTTCGCTCTCTTAGTATTATGGTCTCTTGATCAACACTACAATAATAAAGGCCCCCCAACATGTACACAACCAAATTTTCTTTGATAAATAACTTTTGCCATATGAAATTTGTTCTTGTAGACGTGAAAGACCATTTGCATATATAGAAAATTTGTCATTAAAATTTCCTCGCTGATAGGGAATTTCGGGTAGATAATTGAGCGGTCTAACTGCACGAGCTCCAATGAGCTCAGCTCCAATGAGTAAAGAAAAGCCTGAGATAAAATACTTATAAAAAATCACATATAAAAAGTATATGAATTAAAGAGAGAAAATAATGTAAGATGAACATTTATGCCCGAAATCTTGGCACGGCATGAATAAACTTGTTTCATTCATTCCTCTTACGAACAAACACATCAATTAATGATTGTATTCTGTCATTTGTTCATATAAAATGTTATATTTTAGTTCCAATACCACGACCAACAAAACCCAAACCTCCAAAAACTCGTCCAAGCAAACCAAGAGGTGCGTGCTGTCTCATTTCTGCTATTCAAAACATCCGTTCACAAACAAATAAACAAACAAACAAACTAGCAAATAAACAAGCAAACAAACAAACAAATAAATAAACAATTAGACAGACAACAGAAACAAACAAACAAACAAACAGTCAACAGAAACAAACAAACAAACAGACAACAAACAAACAAACAAATAGACAACAGAAACAAACAAACAAACAGACAACAGAAACAAAAAAACAAACAGACAACAGAAACAAAAAAACAAACAGATAGATAGTCAACAGAAACAATCGTTAATATGTTGCTTGAACAATTTTAGGACCCCCACGCCCCGTCATCCTTTATCCATTCGATGGTTCATTTACCAATCGTGAGCTTCTGAACAGAAACCCACCAGCTTTTACGACATTGGTCAGACCAGCTCCAGGACCAGACCGACGTCCCTCTGGTTCATATGAACTCGAGGGACGCCCAGACAGCTACATCATGATTCGAAACTTTGGACGTCTGGACATCATGAAATCTATCACCATTAGTATCTGGATCTACCCCAAGGCTCCAGGCCCCATTGTTCATTACGATCCAAATGGGGATGGTGTGAAGATTTGGCTCGTTGGTCGAGATACTCTCATGGTTCGGTACGTGACTCGCTCACCCCGAAGACCATTGCCTTACCTGGCTTGTAAAGTAAAACTCTGGAAATGGAATTACGTCAGTACAACATACGATAAAAAGACCGGTATAGCTACACTGTACATCAATCGTAAACGCGTGGCACAGAAAAAGATTGGTATTGTTGACCTCGCTACCAATTACCCTGTCATTATTGGTGCTAAGCCTGGTAATTCGAAGCGCTATCGTGGACGAGTATCATGTCTACAGCTGTACGACTACGCTCTCACACATCGTGAAGTTTACGACGCCAGGACTAGGTGTTTCGGCAAAAGTGAGTACAGCAACATTACCAGTTCATAACAACAGTTCATAGTTCAAAAACCTCTCTTTTGTGCATATCTTCTTCTTTTCCTCCTCCTCCTCCTCCTCCTCCTCCTCCTCCTCCTCCTCCTCCTTCTTTTTCTCCTTCTTTTTCTTCCTTTTCTTCTTCTTCTTCTTTCTTCTTCTTCTTTTCCTTCTTCTTCTTCTTCTTTCCTTCTTTCTTCTTCTTCTTCTTCTTCTTCTTCTTCTTCTTCTTCTTCTTCTTCTTCTTCTAGTTCTTTGTTAATATACTACTTTTTATCTGTTTATAAAGCAGTATAGACTATCAGTTCTCGAAAGCGTTGATGACACTCTCATCACATCACATCATCAACATTGTTGAATATTATTTTAATAATATCAAAATATTTACTAATTTGTTATGGTTAATTCACTTATACAACTGTCTTTTTTCTTTTTAAAGGACCTCACCCAACCGCCAAACCATCTTCTAAACCTTGCCCAACAGGTTTGTTGACATGATAAAAATATCTGTAGAATCCAATTTAGTCCGTTCATAAGCCACTTCCTTCTTCATGCTTCTAACAGGAGAAAGCTACAACGGTGTGCGAAACTTGTTGAGACACTGCCCCCATTCAGCCTTTTTAGCCACGCCTGTTTTGGACTCCCCCCCCTCCCCAACCCACCCACACACACACACACACACACACACACACACACTCTCAATATATGAGTGTTTCAAGACGTAATGGTGGGTATCAAACCACGACGTCAATTTTAGAGGACAGTGTCTCAACTATTCTGTACACTGATATAGTTCGCTTCTCAGGTCACTATCAGTCTTCATAGTCGGGACTTTACACGGCTGCAACACAGGCTAAGTTTTCGTAGATCATGAAATTACCACGCTCCTACAGTAAATATTCCCTGCAAATCCAAGATAATTGATAAAAATGCTGATGTTCTTTACAGAGCATCATGTTTTACATAATAAAAGTAAAAGACGCTCTAGGCAACTTAAGGTCCTAATGTTTAAAACTATGAGTGGTAAGGTACCTAATTATCTTTCTGATAAATTTACGGCGACCAACAGTGTTCATAGACATAACCTGAGGGACTCCGAATCGAATTTATTTATTCCTCGTCCAAAAACTGAAGCCCGCAAAAAAAGTTTTGGTTGGAGGGGCGCTATTGCCTGGAATGACCTTTCGGTAGAAGCAAAACGCGCGACAAATATTAGTGAGTTCATTAATCTAGTAAGTTCTTAATATATACCCACCTAGCTAATTATTTAGAATAAGTTTTCTTTTAGTATATATAAGTATTATTATGTTTTTAGATTTAGTATATTTTTATATATTTTATAATTAGTGTAGTTTTACATACGGCTCCTAGACTTCATTGTGATAGGACTCCGTATTGAAATAAAGTTGTTATTATTATTATTGTTATTATATTATTAGAGCCTAAACGTCTCATTGCCGTGTACCCATTGAGCGCAACCTTCAAGGGACGAGATTTTACCAAAAACAACATCCCAGCCAGACTGAAGGGCGTCATGCCAGCTCCAGGTCCTTACGGCATACCTGGTGCCTCACTGTTTTTCAAGGGCAGACGAAACAGTTATGTAACCCTACCAAACCGAGGTCCTCTTGACACCAAAGACTCCATTACAATGCTTGCTTGGATCAATCCAATTGGCAAAGCAGGACCTATCGTTAACTTCCACCCTAATGGATGGGGTCTTCACTGGTGGATTGTCAGCCATAGACGTTTGTTTGTCAGGTTTGTGAAGAGGGTAGGACGACGATCTACTCCGCCATTGATATACAGACGACTTGTACCTGGTAGATGGACCTACGTTGCTACATCGTACAACAAGAAGACAGGTGTTGCCTCGCTGTATGTTAATTCACGTCGTGTCAAAAAACGATACATCGGCAAGATCCGATTGGCTACGAACTATCCAGTAAGAATGGGAGCACGTATCGGTGACAGACGATACTACAAGGGAAGAATTGCTTGCTTGCAGGTATTCAACTACCCGTTGACTACTGCACAGATCAATAAGAGGAAGAACTTCTGTTTCAAACGAGGTAAGAACTTAATCTCTTTCCAAAAGTGAAATTAAAGAGGTGAATCAAGCACTTATAAGTGGAGTTTGAATCATGTCGAATTCTCCATCAATCTACTTATGCCTTGTAATTGTCGCAAAGAATACGTATTTAGTATATGTAAATTACGATTGTCTCTCATTATATTATCATTCCATCATTTACAATCACGACCATTTCACCTCAAATACTTTTGTTCATTTCAGGAATCAGGCCAACCCCCAAACCACCAGTACGACCACGACCAGGTAAGTGGACAGAGCAAATTTTATTCTAATGCGATACGGACCGCGCCGTGCCGTGCCGTGTCCGTGTCTTTGCCTTATTTCTAAAAATACATTCCAAATTCTTGCCTTACGACCGTACTGTATCGTTTTCACAATCATCACAACAGCTCTGGCAGTTACTGACAAATTTCCATGAGAAGTTGTTGACAGCCAAACCATCAAATTCTACTAAAACATGCAAAATGCATGAGTTCTAGAAAGTCTCATTAGTGCTAGGCGCCCTTATATTTAGAATTTATGTTGTATTTTACAGTTCTTCCGAAACCTGCCGGTCTCTTCCCACTCAACCAAGGAACTCGTGGTAAGGACTTAAGAAAGAGAAACCCCTCAGCACGATTGAGAAATGTTCGGTTTAAGCGAGGCCCCTATGGACGTCCCGGTGGTTCAGTGCGCTTAAAGGGTCGACCAAGCAGTTATATTCACTTCCCAAATCGTGGAGGAATTGATACAAGGGACTCCATAACTATTCTCGGATGGATTTTCCCTGAAGGAAAACCTGGTCCAATCTTGAACTTCCATCCCAATGGAGATGGTGTACAACTGTGGGTCAGAGGACGTTATGGCCGAATACTGGCCGCTCGATTCCCTAAGAGAAGAATGAGGAAACGCACACCATGGATTCAAAGACGAGTTCTTCGAACGCGAAGATGGCAGTTTGTTGCCGCCAAGTACAATCAGAAAAATGGCTACGCGTCATTGTGGATTAATGGCAAACGAGTTGCTTCCCGAAGAATTGGACGAATAAAGATTGCTACTAACTATCCAGCTCGTATGGGCGCACGGTTGGGAAAGAAAAAGTACTTTAAGGGTCGTATTTCATGTTTGCAGATCTACAAACAGCCGTTGAACAGACGACAGATTATAGCTGGAAGACGAGTTTGCAGTGGATGTAAGTTTATTGTTTCTAATCAGTTTCATTATAATCTATTTAAAATTTGTTAACCAATAAATCAGGCCTGAAAGTATGGTCGTATATAGAGGTATATGAGTAAGAATCACATAAATTTCATTATGAATAAAAAATCAGGTATGAAATCAGTTTGGATGAGTTAAGGATAAGTGTTTCAAGTCAGGATGAGCAATCAGCCATAGGCCTATGCATTAGCCTATTGTCCTATTCCATTGTGACGTCACATCAAAGCAATCTATTTTTAAACGCTAAGGATCATGGGTCGTGGAGGGGGACAAAACAGTATAACAACAAAGAAAATCGTATGAAATTCGTTTTGTAGACCGTAGAAAAGCGGTAAAATCCATCAAAATGCAAATAAATAATGCTTATTACACATCTTATATATTTTTGAAAACTAGACTGTTTGACATTAGACTTTCTTTGACCAAGAATTTTTGTTCAGATTTCAGTGGACCTTCCCGGAGTTTCCCAGAATTCATTACGATTCAGCGCGTGCAAGCAAGGTCAGGGTAAAAAGTATTAAAGCAAGCCCGGCATAGATATACTGAAACAGCAGTGTAGTACCTTCAAATTCCGTAAAAGAAAGCCTATAAGGAAATTTCCTAACGTTTCTACTACTTCTAAAATTACATAACTAAGGTTTTGTTCGTATAAATGCAAGAATTCACGATGAATGCCTTCATTTCTAAAGATTGTTTACCCTGACCGCTTGCACGCGCTGAATCGCGATGAATTCTGGGAAACTCCGGAAAGGTCCATCTTCTAAGACGATTCTGTTCCTCATAAACAGGCTGTGACCCTAGGACTAAAACTAAGGGAGCGTTTACGAAAAAACGGGTGATGGAATTAATTAGAAATTAGGAGCTCCTCTAAAGGTTTGGGTTGTAAAAAGCGGCAATGAAAACCACAAAACAACATCATCAACAACAACAAAACAAAAAAACAAAAAAGGGATTAGGGTATAGAGAGATTTCACGGCAGACATGTTTGTGGTCAAAATAATAGTGATTTTCTCCCAAGAGAAATAAAATGTTTTGTCATTCAGAAATTTTCTATTGTACTTGCCCACAAACATGACTGCCACGAAATCCCTCTATAGGGAGGTATTTGAATTTCTAGGGGTCTACAGGGGTAGGGTGGGGGTCTTAATAAGTCTTTGACGGTCCTCAAATTTTATATGATAGAGGGTGCATTCCCGTTAGTCCCTAACCATTTTTTTGTCAATGTCCCCTGATCTTCATTGTAACACTGGACTAATCTAAGTTTTAGAACTCAACTTAGCATATGATTTGTAGTCAGCTCATCGTTTATGTTTCAGATCGTCCCAAGCCTACTGCCAAACCAACACGTCCAGGAGTTCTCCCAACCAAACTACCAATCAAGCCCATTCGCCCCATCAAAGGTACGCTATTAGTTAGTTATCCCACGCCATAGAAAATACAGCCAATCAGAAAGCAGGAAAGCCGTTGTATATCATCATTATTCCACTCTTCCTTCCCATCATGCATTTGTATTTTCTATGGGTGGGATAAAAATAGTTATACAATGCTTTCTTGTAGGCACAACCCATGGAATATCCCACTTGTAACTTGTATTTTCTTTCCATACACACTTAAGGTTCATGTGCACACACAGAAACAAGTTGTGTATGGGATATTCCAAGGTATGCCACTCTAAATCATTGTAAAACTACTATATATATGCATGTAGACTGTGCTACTACCCTACTAGCAATGGGTTTTGAACATGCGCTGCTTTTGCTATGTATTATGCTTCCGCAAGAGAACATAATACTAAGAGAGCGAAACTCAGTATTGATGTCTGTGCGATGTTCGCGACGGCTAAGACTATTTTTAGTAATTTCGCCATCCCGCGCGCAAGGCTCTCAAACAATAGAATTTAAAAGCCGAAAGCAAACGGTCCTGTCTGCGCGTCACGTCAAAAATCAAATTCTATTGTATGGAGCCTTGTACGCGATGGCAAAATTACTAAAAATAGCCTTAGTCGCCACGAACATCGCACAGACATCAATACTGAGTTTCGCTCTCTTAGTTTTTATGGTCTCTTGGCTTCCGTTATTTTGGATTTGACAGTGAGCTCATTCATGACCTGTAAATTATGAGCGTGCATGTTCGCTCGTTCCGTTTCATGCAGATAACTTTGTGTGCTTCAATTTTTATGCCTACGCCTTATTGTTCAGGGTTTTGGACGACAGCATTAGCTGATTCTCAAATGGAAAAATGATAAGTCTGAGCAAAAGTTTCTTAGGAAACTTAAATTTTTTTTAGGAAACTTCTGCTAGGAGGGGTGGTGTGCTAGACAACCAGTCAAATAAGCAAAATCTTGTGTGTACTGATTTCTTACATAAAAATCAATCCCTGCTACTGAACGTCTGTCTTTCTTGATAATGGTCTTCTGTTCTTGCTTAAGGTTATCAAAATATCACTCATTAAGGATATCAGGCCTGACTGAGTTCAACGAAACTGATTGCAATATCCAATATCTTGCTTCTTTGCATGCATGGTTGAATGCCTTGAGCAGATATCTTCTATGTGTTTCCCCTGTCATAAAAATCCCGCAATTATAATATGAAACACTAAACAGATTTTATGTACAATTTCAGAATCTCTTACACCATTGGCAATTTTCCCATTCAACTCACGTACACGTGGACGCGATGTTGGAAAACGAAGACGAAAAAATCCAAGGGGTAAACTTGTTGGAGTTCGCTTTGCCCCAGGTCCTGACGCTAACAGACGTACCTCGGTACAATTCTTTGGTCGATCAAACAGCTACATTGAGTTACCTAACAATGGTGGTCTTGACCCAGTGAACTCTATGACAATATTGGTTTGGGTTTACCACCAAGGTAAGCCTGGACCAATCCTCAACTACCACCCAAACGGATGGGGAGTCCACATTTGGATGGTATCTCCAAGAACGATTTTCGTTCGATTCCCTCGCAGAAGAGGACGCGTGTTGACGCGAGTATTGCTTTCAAAGAGAATGCGACCCAACAAATGGAAGTTTGTAGGCGCCACTTACAACAGACGCACACAATATGCTGAAATTTACATCGATGGCCGTCGCGTACTCCGGCGACGCATAGGAAAGCTACGCGTTGCCACTAACTATCCAATTAGACTTGGTTCCCGTAAAGGAGATCGAAGGTCATTCAAGGGTAGAATTGCCTGTCTACAGATCTACAACAAGGCATTGAATGGAAGACAGATACGCGCCAGAAAGAATGTCTGTTTTGCCAAAGGTATGTTTTGATTACGATGCTTGCCGATAGTACTACGTATATGCTTTCATTCATTTTCTTACTATTTTGTTCCATGTTTTTGTTGCATCCTGTTGCGCTTCATCTGTTCCGTTCTGTCCTCTTATTTACTCAGTACTACATTCCGTTTCGTTGTGTTCTGTTTTGTTGCTATTGCTGCACAATCAAATCTGCTATACATGTGTCTTGATGTATTTCTTTTTTTCAGGACCCCTGCCACGTAAAATCCTTCCTGGACCAGCAGGAAGAAGTAAGTAGATTCTCTAAACAACTTTCCTTTTATTTACTGTCCACATCATTGATAAATGTGTTTTTGTGTGTGTCATTCAATAGTCTGTCGTGCCAAAGTTGATATTGCCGTCCTCATGGATAGCTCTGGCAGTATTGAATACTACGGTAAAGGAAATTACGAGCGCATGCGAAAGTTCGTCCAAAGGCTGATTGCGTCGTTTGCAGTAGGCCGTCGCCTTGCTCACTTTTCAGTCACACTCTTCTCCAAAAGGCCACAATTACTCTTTGGATTGAATCGCTATTACAGCAAATACCAAATGATAAGAGCAGTCGGTAGAGCACCGTACATTCGTGGAGGCACTTTAACGGGCAAAGCTTTGCGTTTCATTCAAAGACGAGTATTGAGACTCCGAGGAAGACGCCGTGGAGCTCGTAGGAAGGTCGTCATTGTCATGACCGACGGACGCTCTCAAGATAATGTCAGAAAACCTGCCTTGAAACTGAAGAGAGCTGGTGTGGATATTCTCTCTATTGGCATTGGAAAGAACTACCGACAGAGTGAACTTATCAAGATGGCATCCAACAGACGCAGCGTGTTTACGTCTGGATTCCGCACACTGCAACGTATCGCCGTAATGGTGAAACGACGGGCATGTATAAGTAAGTTCAACATAAACTTTATCCTGTAAAGTCTGTTAATTTTCTCACTAAAGATCATTTTTAACTTTTGCAGAAGTCAAGCCCTATCTTCCTCCTGGAGGTAAGATCTTAATTCTGTGAAGTTTGTAGCCGGGGAGGGAGACTAAGTAGTCCCCCGGGGGAGGGGGCAGTTTACCGCTATAGTTTGGTCAAGTTCAGTGTGTACCCGATTTCAAAGCTTTCCTAGCCGATTCTATGCGGGCAGGGTGTATACGACAAACGAGGCGTAGCCGAGTGTTTCTCTCGCTTTTCGAGTGCTCTTCATCTTCCAGAGTGTTTATATCACAGTACAGCATAAGCGATCGTTTATATTGCTTTTATGATATATTTTCGAGGTTTTTATGCGAGCCATGTCTATGTCCTCTGATGATAAACATGGTAGCCAGCCAATCAGCACGCGCGTTTATAAACAAAGATAGAGTTGTTTTCGTATGAGTGCAAAAACAGCACGCGGTACTATAACCACTTATTTTGATGGAGCGTGTTTTCCGTAGCGTAACGGTGCCCGTACCTTATTTCCGTGCCGTAGATTTCCTATTCATACGACATCTGTTTTATTGGGGCGACTTGCACTTCTCAGAAGATTTCATCCAATCGAGAATCTAAACGAAAGAAACATTTGAAAATGGCAATGACAATAATAGATTCTTTTGTTTTATCAAACCAATTAGATGACATGTTACGAGAACGTGCAGATTACCTGGTTTTATGACTTTCACGCGGGTAAAGGACTCGATCCCATGAATAAACCTTTAACTTTTACTTAGTATAACAATAATAATAATAATAATAATGGTTTATTGAAAAACATATCATTACAATATGTCAGAAAAATATATACAAAGGATAAGATAGATAAATACCTAAATTTAACCTAAAAATATATATCTAAAATATATCTAAAATATACCGGGCAGACGCAATCGTTACACTCGAATTTAGCCCTTTTTAATTATTTCTTCTTTTCCTCTTTATAGTCCCAAGACCCAAACCTTTCTTCCCCAAGCCAAGGCCTCACGGACAAGGTAAGAACTCAGAGCGGGTTAAACGTCTCCGTCATAATCAAGTTTCTAATAACTATATTTATAATTGTAGTGTGTCGCCGTCGCCTTGACATCGCCTTTGTTGTCGATAGCTCGGGAAGCATTGGGCTGACTAACTTTAAGAGAATTTTGAACTTCATTAGACATATCGTATCATCATTTTTGATATCACCACGTCAAACAAGGATTGCCTTTATGTTGTACAACAACCGGCCTTACCGTGCGTTCTCCTTTGGGCAAAAAAAGACTCTCAGGGACGTATTGCTTGCTGTGAGTCGTATGAGATATCTCAAGGGAGGTACAAAGACCGGCCGTGCAATTAAAGCTGCCCATAAGTACTTCTTCAGAAGAAAGTCCTCAGGAACAGGCGTATGCATAGTAATAACAGACGGAAAATCGTACGACAACGTCGCTGTACCCGCAAGAAACCTCAGGAAACGTGGAGTTATGATAATGGCTTTTGGAGTAGGAACAAGATACCGAGTCCGTCAATTACGACAGATTGCATCAGGACGAAGGAATGTTTTCACGAGTAACTTTAAATCGTTGTTGAATGTCGCCCGCTTGATTAAACGCAGAGCATGCTATGGTAAGAAAAGTTCAGATTTTCTGGAGAACACATGCCTTTTTTTATATTAATTGAATATTTCAGCGCATTTTGATTGATCAAGAACCCTGTGTAATTAACGTACAGGCATGATATAACAAAATATTACGCGATCCTTGATTGGTTGTACTATTTTGATGAATTTTTGGGTTGCATGTGACGTCACGGCAGCCATCTTGGATGAACTCTTTTCATCCAACTCTGTTCATCCAACATGGCTACCGGTTGTTTGTCTTTTGATTCCCGAAGGTATGGATGAAACCCAGCAATTGCATATAAACTCCATTTCCCGGTCAACTATCGAACTACTTGACTTTGTCTCGTGACATACATTTTAGATCTCATCACGTGTTGACGTCATTTTTGCATCGGACATACGAAAAATGGACAGCTTTAATAAAGTTCAGTTTTGAAAGCTACCCCTGAAAACTAGGACCGACCATAAGAAGCTCATCAGCATTTTTTGTTTAATTTCCTGTTTTGTACATCTAAAAATATAAATTTCTTCCTTCAGGTAAACTCATTGGACCTGGTGGTATTCGACCGAGACCTGCTGGATTGCGACCCAGACCATTCCCAGGTAGAAAACCATCACGACCAGGACTCAAGCCAAAGAAACACTATCATCTTAAGAGTTTGGGCTGCTTTCGTGAGAAACCAAGGCGCAACTTCAGGAAGCTTCTTGGAGTATTCAAATCAATCAAAAAATGTGCTCACTTAGCATTAAAAAAAGGTTTTAAAGTGTTTGCTCTCTATAAGGGACAATACTGTCGAAGTGGAAGAAAGTCGCCTATACTGTTTAAAAGGTACGGAAAATCTAACAGGTGTCGACGAGGACGTGGAGGAAGATGGGCTAACAACGTCTATCAAATTCGCAAAGGTAAATATATGATAGATAAGTGATACAGAGTAGAAGAATAATAGACACTCCTTAAACGGCACACTTAAAGCCCCTATAATCCTTAGCGAAAATGTTCATTTTTTTAAAAGTTGAGTATCTTGGGAAAATATAATTAAGAGGAGATTTTTTTTTCAATGAAGAGCAATAATGGCGAAAAGCGCCAAAAACTAGACCTTTGTGCGAGTTTTAATCCAAATTCGATTAATACTCAAAGCCTTTTTCTACCGGTTAAAAACTGATGTACCAAGATAAAATACCTGTTTAAAACAGATTTTTGAATTGTACAAAGACTTTTTTGGAGTTGTGTTGGGATTAAGCATTTTTCAAGCTGAATATAAAGAAAACATACAGCAAATGAGCCAATGAAGGCCTCATTTTCGATCCAAATTTTCGCTTTGGATTAACACTTTGATTCAACTTTCGTCGGCCAAAGCTACTTCAAACAACTTTCTGACAGAAATGATTTTAGCATTAGTTTTGTACAACGGCTATTCTTTCAACTCAGGAGTTTTTGTCGTTCACTGTTTGAACTTGAAAAAATCCCCTCTTAAAACGAAATCAAAGACGTGAATCGTTTTCCAGTGTGCCCTCCCATTTGTTAGCTGGGACGAATTTGGTAAATAATTAACTCATTTGGTTAATAATAAAATTTGACATTGTGACGTATTTAAGACACATTGTGACGTATTAATTTAAGGGGCAAACGTCTAGTCACGACAAACAGCATAAAATAGCTATATACAAGGATAAAAAGAGCTTGTAGCGTTGAAATTTAACTTTATTCCTTAGAATACGTCATCGATGCTGGGTCTCAGTTCCCCGAGAGTTCTCACAAATTTTTCCACAGGATGCCCAAAATGTGCTTTTTCTCCAACTTTGCAACGCTCTTTCCCGGCCAAAAGAAATTGAAGGACTCACTTTTCAAAATATTTTTACTTAAGAGGCCAAATTCTTTTCGAAGTCATTTGTGGCTTACGTTATAGACACTTTTAGAATTAAGGATTATGAATTAAGAATTAAGGATTTCAGACTCAAAATTTTCCAAAAAATCCCTTTTCCAAGAAATCAAGGCAATTAAATGTAATTTATGGAAATCTTGCTTCTTTATAGAAAATTATTTATTTTCCCGGAGATATTGGACGAAAATAGATTGCAGTCACACGAGCGTATGAGGCGTTTAATCCTATTATGACATTTCCTAGTCAGTGATACTGTTTTATAACTATTTTATAACTATTTAGTGTTACCCTCATTAAATAAATCCCTTATTATTATTATTACTGTTTGAATAGTGATCTTTATAAGGCTTGTGACATTGTTTCTTCTTATGGATGTTTCTGTTAGTGTTAGCTTAGATTTTTATATTTTTCAAAATCTACAGCATTAGGTCGAGTGATTTTCAACGTTTGCTTGCTCGTTTTTTCATCTAGAGTATGAAGGAGCAAGGATGGTACAGTTGGTTAGTGCGCGGCTTTCGGACCTCACATCCTTGTTTCGATTCCTTTCCTTTCCGTGTAGCTTGAAGAAGCTTTAAATACCCGTAAAACGCTGATGGAGAGAGAAATTTGCCTACCCCAAACTGACAAGCATAAAACTTTTGAATGAAAACATCAATCAACAATCGGCCGCACAGTTTTTAGCTCAACATGTGCTGATAGACACAAATTATGTTGTTAACCTCATGACAATGCGTGAAACACCATTGAAGAGACACCGGACGTTTTTACTTTCGGATGGAATAACGTCGTTGCCTTTCAAATTAAAAAAACAACCATGAATTATTTTATTGAAAAGGCTTTAAAATGATATATAGTTTTACATAGATTGAATTAATGCGCGCGTGTTAGTTGTACTTCTCTGTGGCCCACCCCTGAAACTATACAGTAACCTAAATCAGTTGTTAATTTTAATTTAAACAGGACGAAAACCAATTAGACGAAGGCCAGGAAGAAAACCAGGCAGAAGTAGAGGTATAAAGCCATTTTGGAAACCAGCAAAACGTCCATCCTGGAAACCGAAGCGTCGTCAAGGAAAACGTCCAGGCACAAGGCGTCCAGGAAGAAGACGAAGAGGACCAGGCCGAGGAAGAGGACGTGGAAAAAGACCAGGAAGAAGAGGGCGTGGAAAAAGACCAGGAAGAAGAGGACGTGGAAAAAGACCAGGAAGAAGAGGACGTGGAAGAAAACCAGGAAGAAGAGGGCGTGGAAGAAGAAGACCAGGAAGAAGAGGACGTGGAAAAAGACCAGGAAGAAGAGGACGTGGAAGAAGAAAACCTGGAAGAAGAAGACCAGGAAGAAGAGGGCGTGGAAGAAGAAAACCAGGAAGAAGAGGACGTAGAGGACCAGGAAGAAGAGGACGTGGAAGAAGACCTGGAAAGCGGCAAAAATACAATAGAAAGATGATCAAAAGAATTCTACAGCGTCAACGATTACGGAAGAAGCTACTTGCAAAAGCCAGACGGCTCTATCTACTCCGCCTTCGCCGAAAAAAACGCAGAGCTGCTCGTATTCGTCGTCAACTCCTTCAGAAAAAACGTCGTTTGTTAAAACTTTTGAGACAAAAAGCAAAGAGACAAAGGCAAAATTATCTGCGTCGCTTACGTCTTGCTAGAAAACTAAAACGCAAACAGCGTGCCAGAAAGCTGCGACAACTTAGACGTCAGCGAAAACGTCGACTACTCCGGCTAAAACGTCTTCGTCAAGCTATGCTCAAACGGCTACGAAGAGCAAAGAAAAGGCAACGACGTTTAGCTCGAAGGCGGCTTGCAGCATTACGGCGAAGGCTTCGACAGAGAAAACGACAAATTAGGCGTGCGCGACTAAGAAAGCTGAGGCAAATGAGACTGCGCCGACTTCGAAGAAGACGTGCTTTGGAACGTGCTCGTCGTCTAAAGGCTTTAAAACGTAAACGTTTAGCACGGCTACGACGCCTATATCAGAAACGTCGACGAGCTGCTCTACTAAGGGCCAAACGCCGCCTTCGACGCCTAAAAATGCTCAGGAGGAAACGTCTCGCCTTGTTGAGACGTAGAGCTCGTAAACGCAGACAGGCATACTTACGACGCCTTAGAAAATTGAGACGTCGTAGGAAACTTCGTATGATCAAAAAACTTAAACTCAGGAGAAAGCGTATGCTTCGTCGCTTGGCAAGACTTCGTCGGCAACGTTTACGTCGTGCACGTTTGAAGAAACAAAGGTTACGTCGTGCTTTGCGTAAACGCTTAGCCAAGTTGCGACGCCTAGCCCAACGCCGTAAGAGACAAGTTCAAAGAGCACGACGATTGGCTAAAATGCGATATCTACGACTACGCAAATTGCGGACATTACCAGCACGTATTCGCGCAAAAAAACTTGCGGCGCTTCGACGTAATCTATTAGCTCGAGCACGTAGGCTGCACTGCAAGGAGAAGATACAGGCTGATACAAAGAGCCAAACGTCTCCATCAACGCAGAATTCGGTTACGAAAACGACGAATTGCACTTCTCAGACGCATTGCCCAAAGACGACGAAGATTCTTCAAACGTTTGGAAAAAAAACTGAAACTACGAAGAGATATTCGTCGACTCAAGCGCCTATATGGACGAAGACGGAAGTTCATCAAAAAGCTTTTAGCAAAGAAAAAACTTCTGAGGAAAAAGATAAAAAGATCAAGGAAAAAGCATGCGCGCAGGTTAAGAAAGCGTCTGATGAAGGCTAAACGAAGATTTCAACGTATTCGACGCAAGATTAGGCGTGCCTCCCTCTTGCAGCTGAAACGGATGATTCTTCTTCATTTCCGCAAAAAGAGAGAAATAAAAAAAGCTGCACTACGACGCAAACGTCTGGCAAGGTTGCGCAGACTCCTACGAAAAAGAATGCGGCAAGCAAGACTCCGAGCAAAAGCACTGTACCAACGGCGCCTTCAAGCAGCCCTTCGAAGACGCGCACAGTTGAGAAAGAAAGCACATCGTAAACGAATGGCATTTGCGCGATTAGCTGCGAAAAAACGTCTAGCCCGACTTCGTTACTTGCAAAGAAAAAAGCTACGGCAACTGGTGCGTTTACGTCGTCTAAGACGAAAAAGAATGCTTGCAAAACTAAGGAAAAAGTATCTAAGGAGAAAGCTTCAAATCCGTAAGGCAAGATTAGATCAACTCAAGAAATTGCGATTGAAACGTCTGCGCCAGAAGCGTCTGACCGCTCGACGAAGAAGGTTAATGCTTTTACGCAACCGCCTGATACGTGTTGCCAAGAGAATTTACAGAAGAAAACTCAGCGCAAAGCAACGTTTGGCCAGCAAATTAACACGTATCCAAGTAAGATTGTACAAGAGGAGGATTCGTTCTCTAAAACGACGCAGAAAGAGGATCAGAGCCCATTGTAGAAAACAAATCTTCCGCTATCGCAAGTATGCCAAATATGCCAAATATCACAGATATCGAAAACGAATTAAAGGTTGGGAAAAGAAGCAAATCAACCGTCTTTTGAAAATACAGATGCGACTTAAAACGCAAGTTCGCCGCTACGCAAGATTTATTGCCAAGCGTCTTAAGAGTCAAAAACGACGTCTGAGGAATTTCCTGAACATGCGTGTAAAGAATATTAGGCGTTCTAGCTATTACGGGCTAAGAAAAATGAAGATTCTTCGACTTCCAAGTAGAAGTGCCTTCAGGAAACATCAAAAGATCAAAGCCTTCCGCAGACGATTAATAAACAAAGTCCGAAGGCTCTATCTAAAAGTAAAACGATCCCTGCTTAAAAGAGAAAAGCGATGGCAATTGAAGCAAAAACGAAAACAAATAGGAATGCAGAGAGCTTATCAACGATTAAAGAAACGGCACTATTCAAGAGTCATAAAACAAATGAAAGCACTTCGACGCCGACGCAAATTCAAAAGAGCTATGATTATATGGAAGCAATACGTAGGGGCAGGGAAGAAATTCAGACGACGGCTTAAACGTCAAAGGTTGAAGTGGAAGCGAATCTGCAAAAGGTACCGAGATCGAGTTAGAATCCAGCTGTCAAGGCTTCGCCGGAAAAAGATACTCTTTGAAGGAAAAATCTCGATTACGACCAGTCCCTACAGATTGAGAAATATGAGGTTCCGCTTTTCAGTTAGCCGAAGATTTAGTAGTAGGCTGCGTTACCATGGACGTCGCGTAAAGAAAGTCCACAAGCGCTTAAAGAAAACCAACAAGAAGTTCAAGAGAATAAAAAACAGAATAAATCGACTACGAAGAGGTTAGTAGATGTTTCGGTATGTGTTATTATTGTAGTTCACTATTAACAATTTTAATATACTTTTTAAGGTAAAAAGCGAGAGGGTATTCAACATGCTGACGAAGATAAAGGTAAAAACTAACGCAAACCAAACAATCTAAACCGATTTATTCTAAATATAGATGTAAAATAGCTTAAAACCCTGCATCCTTTTCGAGTAACAAAAATGCCTGTTTGCTTCCCTTTTTTTTTTTTTTTTTTGAATAACAAAATACTTGCACACGCTTCCCTGTCCTTTCGGAGTAAAAAATGTTTGCTATTTTTTCACCTCTCTTCTATTCTAATTTTACTGTCTAATTGCTATGGAGATCTTACTTAATTAGGGGAAAAGGCAAGAGATTTTCAAATGTTAAAATTAAAACAACAACAACCAACCAACAAACAAACAACGACAACAAACGCAATAGCCACATCAGCAGCAAGGGTAACTGTTGATGGACTATACTTAGCCTGCGTTGCACAGACCGTCAGCAACGCAGGGTAGACTATACTATAATCTGTGGCAGATTGCGTCATTTCATTTCCAAATTGCTTTTCTGTTTTGTACCCTTTTACCTTTATACTGCTATTTTTACCTTTTTACCGTTTTACCTTCTTAGCACTTAACTTTTTATCATAATAACTTTCCACCGTCGAACCATTTTATTTTCATACCTTTTTACCGCCATTTAAAAAAAAATGAAAACCGTATTTTTGTTCAAACCGGTGACATGTCATGATTGCCCAATCGTATTTTCACGGATTTACTATACATTATTGTATGACCTTTTTGTAATGATGTCCTCTTGTTCGTTACTAGATCACATTCCCAAAGAATTCTCGCATGCTGATTATTTCTGGGCATTTAATCAACAAGTCAAAGGTCAGACCCTTGATGCTGTGCACCGTCGACCAGCAGTTTTCCAAGATGGGGCTGAAATAAACACTAACTCTGATGGAGACAAGACCGCAATGACATCAAATGGAGCCTCGCATGGCTGGATTTCATTGGGTGACTTTGCGGGTAAGTTATCTTTTTATTTATTTAAGGTGACTGGCTACCATAGATATTTTAGCCTACTGCGCACATTCGCGCGCAGGACGTCATAGCGCGCGGAGATTCTAGCGAATGGCCACTAACGCTGGGAAACTAAAGTTTGTTGACAAAATTTAGTTTTAAAATAGTTCTCAATGAATTTAACAAGCAAAATGATTAGAAAAATAAGCAAAAATGTTTTCTTTTTACGAAAAAACAGTGAGCGCGCGCTTGTTTTCGTCAACAAAATTTGAATAGAGCTCGCGCTGTCACGTCATTTTCAAGATGGCGGCACTTCCGGAAGGCATTTTTTGGCCTTTTTAGCGACTTCATGGGCATGAAACAAGCTAATTTTGCACGGGACCATATAATTTTTATTAGCTTAATTGAAAACATATGTAAAAATCTAACTCATATCAAATTTTGAAAAAAAGTTCATTATTCTACCCTATGAAAAAATGGATTTTTGTAGAAAAATTTGTTCGAACTTACGATAATTTTTGTTCAGACCAGACGAACAAAATATCTAAAGGGAAGGTAGTTTTTCGTTGTCACATCAAAATTATCCACACCACTACGAAGAATACGACATAATCTAATATTTGTGCAATTGTAGTAGTTGTAGAAATGTTATTTCGTGAGTTGTATATTTCTTTTCTATTCACTTCCGGTTGAGCGATTTTCGCCTCAAAAATTCGGAGATAGGCATTCATTCAATGCTGATTATCTCGAAAACGACTGCGGGACACCCCTTTTTTCTTTTCGTTTTTGGGATCAGCATTAAATTTACCTCCAGAAAATTGTGGTTTAAACGATTTTTCATTATTTTTTCCAATAGTAGCCAGTCACCTTAAGATAAAAAGACTAAAAAATAAATAAATAAATAAATGAAGATCATATTTACGGGTATGTCTCAAAACGAAGTGAGAAAATCGCAGAGGGGAAGAGGGAGACTGGGAAATCGAATATATGACTCCTCTCCCCGACTCTTTTCCTTCTCCTCCTCCTTCTTCTCCTCCTCTTCCTTCTCCTCCTCCTCCTTCTTCTCCTCCTCCTCCACCTTCTCCTCCTCCTTCACCTTCTCCTCCACCTTCACCTTCTCCTCCACCTTCTCCTTCTTCTCCACCTTCTCCTCCTCCTTCTCTTCCACCTTCTCCTCCTTCTCCTTCTCCTTCTCCTTCTCCTTCTCCTTCTCCTTCTCCTTCTCCTTCTCCTTCTCCTTCTCCTTCTCCTTCTCCTTCTCCTTCTCTTCTCCTTCTCCTTCTCCTTCTCCTTCTCCTTCTCCTTCTCCTTCTCCTTCTCCTTCTCCTTCTCCTTCTCCTTCTCCTTCTCCTTCTCCTTCTCCTTCTCCTTCTCTCTTCTCCTTCTCCTTCTCCTTCTCCTTCTCCTTCTCCTTCTCCTTCTCCTTCTCCTTCTCCTTCTCCTTCTCCTTCTCCTTCTCCTTCTCCTTCTCCTTCTCCTTCTCCTTCTCCTTCTCCTTCTCCTTCTCCTTCTCCTTCTCCTTCTCCTTCTCCTTCTCCTTCTCCTTCTCCTTCTCCTTCTCCTTCTCCTTCTCCTTCTCCTTCTCCTTCTCCTTCTCCTTCTCCTTCTCCTTCTCCTTCTCCTTCTCCTTCTCCTTCTCCTTCTCCTTCTCCTTCTCCTTCTCCTTCTCCTTCTCCTTCTCCTTCTCCTTCTCCTTCTCCTTCTCCTTCTCCTTCTCCTTCTCCTTCTCCTTCTCCTTCTCCTTCTCCTTCTCCTTCTCCTTCTCCTTCTCCTTCTCCTTCTCCTTCTCCTTCTCCTTCTCCTTCTCCTTCTCCTTCTCCTTCTCCTTCTCCTTCTCCTTCTCCTTCTCCTTCTCCTTCTCCTTCTCCTTCTCCTTCTCCTTCTCCTTCTCCTTCTCCTTCTCCTTCTCCTTCTCCTTCTCCTTCTCCTTCTCCTTCTCCTTCTCCTTCTCCTTCTCCTTCTCCTTCTCCTTCTCCTTCTCCTTCTCCTTCTCCTTCTCCTTCTCCTTCTCCTTCTTCCTTTCCTTCCCTTCTTCTTTTCTTTCTCCTTCTTCTTCTCCTCCTCCTTCTCAGTCTCTCGCCTTACCACAGGAAGCCCATTAATCAATTGCACACGAACGATATAAGAAGGCAGAGTAAGGCCGAATTAGCACTCCTTAGAATGTATTTCTTACTGATCTCAACGAATCATGATTTCTTGCAGGACACCGTCTTATGAACAAGCTTTGGGGGAGGGGGGAAGGGAGTGGAGGGGAGGGGGGGGAACGGCTGTACACAGGCTAATCTAATCCCACCCCCTCTGAACACTTAGGTGTGCGACCAGATAGACAATTGAGTATTTGGGTTTTTTCCAAGAACAAGTACGCTTGAAAAGGGTGAAATTAAGATGACATAGTTAGTTGTTTAGTTGGGTTTGTTTTGTAGTGTTCAATTTCAAAACTTAGCTATCTTTCCTATCCTTGAACCTTTTAACAATTTCTCATATAAACAAGGCTTGAAAAGTCAGTTAGTTATCTCTTGTACGGGGTTACAAGTTACTATTCATCCTTTGTTGTCCTCCGGTTACAGATAAATGCTTCAGCGATCCATCACTATGCAGAGAAAATGGTCTAACCGTCATGGCTCGACTTAAACTAAACAAGGATGACATCCACAGTAAACCAAGTGCTTACATTCTGTCAAGTGGAGGACAAACCACCAAAGCACGCGGATTTGCTCTGCTTCGTCTCGCCAAGAAGTACATTTTGATCTTGAGCACCAAAGACCACCAATGGAAACTCATGACCTCTGATATACCCGATGGCTGGTTCAACCTTGGATTCACATGGCAAAAAGACAAGAAATTGAAACTATTCATCGATGGTAGACTTGTTGCTAGTTCTGATGCCATCGAAGTGACACGTCCAGAGGACTCGTTCTCAAAATTAGAAATCGGAAGACCCAATAACTCAAACATGGAGAAACATCGCATGCCTTTGGCTATCGATAAACTTGCCATGTGGGAGAAAGCACTCTCTGAACAACAAGTTAAAGATATCCAAACAGGTAACAAAAACAAGCTTTAGAAATGCACTTAGGGCCTGATTATGTGAGGAAAGTTGTCCCTGGTAATTAGGATAACTCTTTGTTTCTATCCGCCCTTGGGACACTAAAGACAAACGAGTTATCCCAGCTACCAGAGACAACTCGCCTTTATAGAATTTGTGGCAGTCGCACAAAATAGCTTTTGATGGTCACCAGCAAATAAATGTAAAAAGGAAAATGCAGGAGAAAAGAAAAAAAAGCAAAACTAAAACGCGACTAAACTTGTCCATATTCAATTCACGTTATTAGGGTTGTAACTGATATAAACTGAATTATTTTGTTTTAATTTTTAGCTGAAGAGGAAGACTAAAAGCAAGAGTAAATGATTATGAAACTATCAGGTATCGTATCTTTCCACTCACTTTCCATTCCCTTATCATTCTGATAATCTCCATTTGTTCTTGATTTTATTTTAGCTCGTTTTCTTTCTCCTTTTTCTTTTTTATCATATATCTACACTTCAGTTGTTCCAGTATCTATTTTTCTCTTCGTTCATTATTTCTAATATTGTATCAATTATTTTCTTCGCTTCAGAACGATGACGCAATGAAAGCAAAATCAGACCATTTGTACTATTAGCATGGATGTCACCATGGAAACTGTCGCCATGGTATAAACAAAGATCCAATCACACGTGCGTTTTTCCAAATAAAAGCCAAATGGAGTGTATTAGAAGGAAAAGTCACTAATGTATTTTTATATTTCCATGCTTTCAATACAAATCTTTTTTGCATGCTGAGACCTATAGAAATTGCCATTTTTGCTTTGCCTGATAAAAAGCCTAAAAGAGAAAATGTAAGTATTTTTCGGGGATGTGCAATCTCCCTCCAAAACAAAGAAAATCTTCACTTTGTAGAAATCAGTTATAGAGGACTAAAAGATGTAACTTTTTCAAACGATATGATACCAAAGGTCTACTCCGAGCCCTAAAGTCGCAACTTTAGGTGATTTGAGCAAAAATTGGCCAAAACGTCGATGGAACTTCAGCCGACTTTGTACGATTTAATGCGACTTTAGGGCTCGGAGTAGCTAAGGCCTAGGGGTTGAAAGTCCTGGAAGCGTACTTGAGTCATGACGATTTCAGCAAAAAATAACCAAAACGTCGATGGGACTTAAGACAACTTTGTACGACTTAAGGCGACTTTGTGCGACTGAAGGCAACTTTGTGCGACTTAAGGCGACTTTGTGCGACTTAAGGCGACTTTTTGCGACTGAAGGCGACTTTATGGCCAGGAGTAGGTCTACTCCGAATAGCATATCAGAATGAGAATATTTTGTCGAGTATGGCAGAAACAAAGCTACATTAGTCCATCAGGCGTAAAGCTATCAGTAAAACTCCTGCAGAAATGATAATACATTGAAATCTTAGATGTAATATTATTTTTGACAATAGTTTACAGTGTATTGTTGTATGATAAAGTTTTGTGAATAATGATGTGTTAGTTCTGTTATATTCTCTCTTAGTTCGACTGTAACAGTTTAGCATTTGAACTCAGGGGCCGGTTGTACGAAGGGTGCATAGCGCTATCCAGCGGATAAATCCTTATTCAGCGGGTAAAATCTATACAAAATCTATACAGTGGATAACTCTTATCCGACTTATTCGATGGATACCTTTATCCAACCTTCGTACAACCGGGCCCAGTAGTTTCTTGTTTGTCAAACGTGTAGCAAATAAAAGAACATTCTCACAACACGTTCATTGCTGGTTAGAAATAAATGTTACAAATACGTAAGTGGTATCAACAAATCCAACTTTATTGTAATCCCTTCTCTTTTGCGTGCTTTTGTACTTTTGTGGAATTTGAGTTTAGTGAAAACACCCTCAGTTTCCTCGGCATGCAATGGCAAATAATGTAGTACTTATAATATGAAGAACTAGAAGAATTAGAATTAGAACTAGAACTAGAACTCACAAAGAAGAACTAGAAAAAGTCAGCTATAGCTGTATACAACCAACAATCAACCCACCGACAGACCAACCATGCAACCAACCAACCAACGGACCGACCAACCAACCAACCAATCATCAAACCAATCAAACAACCGAAAAATTGGCAATATATGAGATATCAATATACAGTGAAACTTTTTTTAGTGACCATCTTGTCTACTAAGGATGGTAATAGAGGTAAGACCGCATGTTTTCATGAAGTCTAGAAATTAGCGTCTAAATATAGACATTCAACACACACACCCCTAATACAGGACTTGGAAATCTTTGATCTTCAATTCTCCAGTCCCACATTTCAAAAATATCCTTATAATGAGTTGTTTTGCGTCAGGCTTAATTCTTTGTATGACTGTAACATAACGGTTTTTATTTGAGTTCGCGTACCAGAAGTGGTCTTGGCCGCATCCAGCTAAGGGATTTCGCAAATCGTTAAGGCCTGCAAAACAAATCCATCGGGTACAACAGGCTATATACACCTATTTCAAAAAAGGTTGTCGGGTGAGAGGCTTCAAGCCTACACAACTTGACCGCAAAGGAGTATGGGTAGGTACTAAACTTTATTGGACTTCAGCTTTGTTCTTGATCTTTAATGAATAAAGTTCTTTTGTGTATAAGCTCAATACAAGCTAGTTGAGAATAGTTGTGTTGATAATCTTGTAGATTTATAACTTGTTGATTTCTACCCATACTGCCTTGCGGGTGAGTCGAGTAGGCTTGAGGCCTTTTACACGACAACGTTTTATGAAACAGGTGTATAATTGTATGCATGTGGCCTAGTCATTTATTCTAAACCCATTAGGACGTTTTCTATTGTATTCTATTAAGAATTAGAGAGTACAGACACATAAAAATGGAGTCTATTGTTCATTAATAAGAAAAAATTGAATCTATTTTATATAATGGACCATATTTTATATGTTATTTTATATAGAATCTATTTTATCAAGAGAATAATACTAAAAGAGCGAAACTGGTATTGATGTTTGTGCGATGTGCTTGGCGCTTTAGGTTATTTTTAGCGACAGGAAGTTGACGCCATCGCGTGCGAAACAATGAAATTTGATTGACGGAGAAGAAACAGTTCGTATCGGCGCGTAAGAGTTTCGCTCTCTTAGTGTATTGGTCTCTTGATATTATATGATATTTAGAGATGATGAAAAGCAATGTACAATGTAAACAAAAACTGTGAGACAATTTTTGTCCTAAATAGGTGTATAGTATCATTTCACAAAATTTCACAAAACATCTTCCTATAGCCATGGTTAAGTACGTTTACTCACCCGTTAGTGATTTCATATGCGAAGTGTATTCAAACCAGTCTTTAGTTGGATCAAATGTGTATAGACCTGTATCAGATAGCACACCAGCTCCAGCAAGTCTATTGAGCATAGAGATCAGTCAAATATAGATACATATATAGGTAACTAAAGGAACTCCCACGCAAGACTACCTCATCTAGCTGGAGACCCAAAATACTCAATCGATTGGCGTGCATGGAGTTAGCCTCCCCCGCAGGCAACTCTTTTGGGCTTCCTTTGGAATAAAAACGAACGAGAAAGACCGGAGAAGAAGGAAAAACGAGGTGGGAGGGGGAGAGGAGGAAGATCAAAAGGGGAAAAAGAGCCCATTCTTTCCCGGCCAGAAAAAAAGGAATCCCGGCCCAACAGTTGCCTGCGGAGGAGGCTAGCGTGGAGCCTTTCGCGTAGCATGACGACCCCGACAACAGATATACGGAGACTTGGGGTACCCAGAAAGATTTAGTCAAATCTAATCATTTGAAGAGTGAACGGGGAAATTGGTTGAAATAAAGGCTGTTTGATGGATGATCATTAATTTTTTTATCTTGGTGCTGATTAATAGATACCCTGGGGGCGTACCAGAGATCATTACAGTGGGCCTACATCAAGGAAGAAACCCTTGAGGTTAGAGGAGAGTGTCCCCTTATGAAGTATTAATTAGAGAGAAATTACTAATACAACATTTTCGGGAATCTGAAAAAGTGTCTTCTTAATAGACAGTAGATATCCTTAGTAGATATTAAAGCAATGTGGAAATAACCCCTTTGGAACTCTGGAAAAGTGCCCTCTTAATGGAAGGGTTCCCATAGTAGATATTAAAACAATGTGGAAATAACCATTTTGAACTCTGACAGACTGTCCACCTATAATGAAGGAGGTTAACTTAGTAGAAGCTGAAGCAATGCGAAAATAATCCTTTGGAACTCTGGAAA
This sequence comes from Telmatactis stephensoni, assembly GCA_029948255.1. Classification (NCBI taxonomy): domain Eukaryota; kingdom Metazoa; phylum Cnidaria; class Anthozoa; order Actiniaria; family Isophelliidae; genus Telmatactis; species Telmatactis stephensoni. The sequence goes on along the minus strand of JALIZF010001246.1, from coordinate 150,733 downwards.
AGTTTCCCCTTAATGGAGGTGTCCCGCGAACTAGGAAAATTTAGGATGTCTCGAAGTAGAGGTTCCACTGTATTTTTCATTAGCTCTCGTTGTCTACTAGGGCAGGCGTCAGAGAAAAATATTGACCTTTAATCCCAGGCTAGTTGACGGGTGGGGCAAGAATTACCGCTCGATCCTCAAGCGAAAAAGGTTTACTTACGTCCCTCCTAAGATACCATAACACAAAGTTTGTCCTTGGAAAGCCAATCTGTACTTGATCTTTTTCGGTGGAACTGAGGTGTTGTAGCTCAAAGCAACGGAGATGTACGAGACTGCATCGCATGAGGGCGTGATATTCGTGGTGATAGAATATCCATCATTGGTCGTGGTAGTGTGTGTAACTTTCATACCATTGCCATGAACTGAATATTCGGTACTGTTAGTTGGAACAACTTTCCAAACTACACAAAAAGGAAGAAGTAATAAGTTATGATAATTGCATCCTAGCTCGGAATCCAAGGGCGTCTCTGATTTCGTCAAGGAACCCAAAAGATCTGTTATAACTCACTTTGAACAGTTGTCGCATTTTGCAATAGCTGCAGCACTTTTGACGAACTTTAAAGTAGTTGATGCACTTTGAAATAAAATAGACAGTTTATTGGTTTCAGTTATCGATTTATCTTCAACACTTTTGTTCTTATCAAAGAAGTTACTTCAAAGTGCAACGGTGGTTACTTTAAAGTGTGACAGCTCAAAATGCGATAAATGTCATTTCAAAGTGGGTCAGCTTTTTTATTTCAAAGTGCGACTTCAAAGTGCGTCAGGATTACTTTAGCTTATTTAATTTCAAAGTATGATGATGATTATTATATAAAGGTAAGTTCTAACAAGGTCCTTTTGTCTCAGGTTAAAACCAGTGGTCACGTGACAAACTCCGCCTGGGATAAACCCACTCACGTAAACTGGCCCTGTTAGCCTTGATTGCATGCTCTTGATAGTTTGTTTTTAGGCAACAGCCCGTGTGAAGGGAAAAAATGCACACAAATCGACCAGGAAGATGTAAATGAAAAAACAAATGCTTTCGATTTCCACGAGTTTTCATCGAGGCTTAACAACACAAAACTCACCACCACAGATTAGGGGAAAGAGATGTCGATAACTATTAACTGTAATTGATAACTAAAACATAGTGACAACTACAGCCAATATCGTTGCATCACGACAAACAAATTACAAATTTTGGTTTGGTTTGTTTTTTTCTGAGCCGGCGCCGTCAATCAGTTTGGTGGCGGAGCTTATTATAAATCAACCAATCATTGAAGGGGATCGTGAAAGCACCGCCCCCAAGAATGATGGACGGATCATAAAAGACAAAAACATTGCCGACGTTAGAGGACGCGATGCAACGAATTTCGCTGTAAAATCACTTTGTTCTTAATTCAAATGAGTCCAGTTTTTTATCGACAGCTCCTTTTGTTCGAATTCGGTGTGTGGACTACCCATCGACAACTAAAAGAATTCTTTTGTTTAATAAGGGTATGAACATTATTACCGGTGACCCGGTAGTTTACATAATCCCCCTCAATTGAGAATCCCAGCTGGCAAGGAGGCGGACCAGTTGGCTATTTACAAGCATATGTTCGAGAAACTGAATTTGAACTAGGGGTTGCCCGGAATAAATTTAGCCTCAGCTAGTGGCCAGTGGGGACTCGAACTCGGGACCTCCGGATTGCGAGACCAACGCTCTAACCACTCGACCATGCTGCCCCGGGGGGGGGACTCCAATCGTAAATGGACGGGAATGCTCGTCGTACCTTTTAGGGGTCAAAATCTGCAATCTGGTACCTTTTAGGGTGTCTCAGACGTAAGTTGACTACCAGAGACATAGCTGGTACCTTTTAGGGACTGTTTTGGGGTACATAAACTACCTAAAATAAGCATGAAAGGAACGATTTCGATGATCTGAATTGAATCTTCAAAGCACATCGATAACAAAGTGTTTCATTACTTTAATTTTTTATTATTGTTTTTGAATTGGTACCTTTTAGGGGTAGAAATGAATTGTTGCCACTCCCACTCAGGTACCTTTTAGGGATCATTTTCAAATTTTCCGACGAGCATCCCCGTCATCTTATATATAGGAGTCCCCCCCCCGGGCATGCTGCCTCCTCAACTAATAGTATGCTGCCTCTAACAACTGATAGTAATCGGATACAACTAGTTATCGATAGATATACATTGGTCTATGACAATCCACTAAAAACTATTACCTCTTTGAACCTCAGAGTGAGAAAGTTTGACAACTCCTCCACTTCTAACGGGGCCACCAAAATCCCAGAACAATGGCCATGCCCCATCAGCGCTGCTTGTCAAGACTGTTGGATCATGATCTGTCACAAAGTTATAAACATTCAGCCTTGAAATTCTTCCTGTAAAGGAATATTTTGGATCAAAGTCATCTTGCTGCCCGACCAGTACCTTGAGATTAGAACCCAAGGGCTGTTTGGTGGAGAATCCATTTTGACTCTTGGACTGGGTTTTATCGCCATCTATCGTCTTAACGGTTAAGGTTCCCTGATCGTGGGATTTCCAAGAGATGGATGCAAATGACCAGCGACCCGCTGGGACCTCGTATCTTTTATTAAACCTATAGAGAAAATGCAAGTTTTTGTTGTAATACGTTCAGAAGGTCTTCATGCGTCAGCTAAGTCTTCTTGTGCATGTTTTCAGAGCGCGCACGAAACTACGGTTCTAAAAATAGCTCTTAGCTTGCGTAAGAAAATAAATAAATGATAAATTTGTCAGCTTCTAGAGCGCATTTTCCATGGCGGAATGATCAAATGCGCTATAACTAAATTATATAAATCAAACATAAATGGATTAAGAATCCCAACTGGCAAGGAGGCAAACCAGTTGGCTATATTACAAGCATGGCCGAGAAACTGAATTTGAACTAATCGAAATCGGAACAAATTCAGTCTCAGCTAGTGGCCAGAGTGGGAATCGAACCTGGGACCGCCAGATTACGAGACCAACGCTCTGACCACTCGGCCATGCTGCCTCCTTATTTATAATGATGAATACTCAAACAAATATCTGGACTGTAAACGTACTGAAGAGAATAGAGATAAACATACATTTTGTGATGAAAATATTACTTGTTTGTATAGGAAATCATATGGTTACGAGTGCAATTTGGAATAAATTTGAACGGGTGGAATTTCAAAGAGTTCGATAGTACACGCACGAGTGCAATTTGAGTTTTTTGAAATCCCACGAGTTATGAAATCGGTTCCAAGTAGATGAAAAATGTGGTTTGGTTGTCTGAGTTGAGACGTTACTGACGCGCTTCGCTACTCCTCTCATTGACCGTCACTAGGAGTACGGGTATTGCGGAATGGTTAATTTGATTGACGATCGACACAAGAAGCAATCAGGTCTTCGGGAAACTGAACCCGAAGCCTTGCTTGAAAATTTGTTCTTTTATTCATTTTTCATGATGAACAGTTCTACCTATTTGCACAAACACTGACCCTTCAAAACATAGAAGCTGAGACCGACATGAACATTGGGAAGTCTTTTTGATAATGTGATTTTAAAGAGGCGCGTATACGTGGACGTTTCAAACAGCCGCCGACACAAATGTAGCAAATTCACAGATAAAACATGAAAATCCATGTTGCTAATGTACCCAGGAGAGATTTCGGTGTCAGGTTCGATGATTTTGAAAGGGTCAATGTTTGTGCCAATAGGTATATATCTAGTTATCACGATACTGGAAGTATTATCATATAGAACGGTTTTCGTATGAGTGGGAAACTTACCGCGCCGTGCCGTGACCGTGTCAGAACCGTAATGTCTATAAAAACATTCGAAATTCCTACCGTAACCGTACCGTACAGTGACCGTGCCGTTTTCCCAGTCATACGAAATCGGCCCTATTATAATAATTTCCGAGCCCTAAAATCGCCGTTATTTTGGGCGATCTTGGGCGATCTTGGGAAAATTGAGCCATTTCGAATTGGCGCTCTTAGGCGCTATTGGGCGATATTGAGCGATCTTGGGCGATCTTGGGCGATCTTAGGCGATCTTAGGCGATATTGGGAAATTTTAGCCATTTCGAGTTGGCGCTCTTAGGCACTCTTGGGCGATATTGAGCGATCTTGGGCAATATTAGGCAATTTTAGGGCCCGGAGTAGGCCTAACAAATAATAATTATAATAACATCAATAATAATTATAATAATCACAATCATCATCATCATCATCGTGATCATGTAAGTTCATTACTTACGTTTTCCGCTGTTCTGTCCCAAAACTCACTTCAAGCTTCAAGATCTTTGACTCGGATTTGAGCATTACTTTCAACTTTGAGGCAGATTCGTCTACAATGCTAACGATCACAGAACTTCTCTCCGAAGTTTTGGGATTCATCCAGAAACGTACAGTGAAGTCTTTGTGCAAGAATATTCTCCTTTTCACAAAATCTTCAGGGTTGTTTCGAGGAAACAGCAGGTCAAAGTCACTGAAAATAGCTGTAATTTATTGAAAAAAATATAATTATTTATCATTAATTATCATCTTCATATTGTCATTATTATTATTGTTATTATTATTATCATTACTAGGTTCATGCTACAAAGTTTTCATGCTACTAGGTTTTACTAGGTTTATGCTACTAATTTTATGCTAACGTACTAGGTTCATGCTATGAGATGCATGTCTAGCTATGGTCCAAACCGTTTTAAATCCTACTTCCACAGGACAAAGTCGAGTGGCTAACTGTTGCTATTGCCACATTTTGACGTCTTCTGTGCATCTATTAGAGTACAGATGCACGGAAAATGGAATCTACTTGTTTTATATAATTTTCAATATTTCAACCAATCAGAGCGCGCGTAAGATTCAATGACGTCATCATTGCGTGTGTACTGTAATCACACACGGTTCTCGACCAATCAGAGTGCACATAATATACCAATTATTAAATACATGATCATAGCTTTTGAAACTTGATTGGAGTTATCAATGGCATGCATCTTCATATATTCATAAAAATTTCAAACTACATGGTTTCCAATTTCGACCACTTTTCGTCCAAGTAGAAAGTATTAGCAAACATTACCACGATTGTCATCATCATCATCACCACTATGATATATTATCATTTACAGACAGCCCCTTGCACATTCTATTAAATGCGTCTAGGTTCAAGGTTCAAGGTTTTTTATTTACCACGAAAACAGTTACAAGTTAGACAAAAGAAGAAAAAAAAAGGTGGAAGGTTGCAGGATTACAACCCAGGGGGTTAATATAAAGAAGTTCCTGTAACCTAAAGTCTAGTTGGATTATGTAATCTCTATGGTTCATCAGTGTGCCGTACAGTCTTGTACCAGTTGTTGATTGAGAGAGGAAAACCGAATTAACTGAAAACGACCTAACTGAACTCTACCTATAACAGCCGATTAATCCAAACGGGAACCACAGAGTTGAACTAAAGTGCGGAGTCCCAAAACCTCGACCACCCTTGCTCCTCTTAAATCACAGTCGTCAATATAACAGGGAGTGAATGTACATCGAGCTTGTTTGTACGCAACTAATTTAAGCACCCAAACGTTTTTTAAGAAGTCTAGTTATATAAATATTGGCTAAGAAGTCTATTTTGAATAACTTATTGACACTGCCGACTATTTGCAAGAAACTCCTTTATTGCGTATTCTGTGTTAACAGGGAAGAAGAAGGAAAACTGGGGACGAGAGAGGGGGGGGGGGGACGATAAGAATTGAAAGGACTGGTAACCCCTTTTTTCCCTTCCCCCTCCCCGCTCGGTTACTAGCTAATCACCATAGCAACAGCAACCACAGGTGACATCACTAGCATTGTCATAGGAACAACAGTTACCATAGCAACAATGGTCACCCTAACAATAATAGCTGTCGTAGTTACCATGGTTACCATAATCACTTTCTTACTTACATTTCCATCCGCTGCACGTTTTTCCATAATTACTTGTTCTACAACGACATCTATATTTATCCTTTCCACAAGTTTCCTCGCACGTTCCATTGTGTTCACAAGGTTTCGTCGAACAGATGCTCATGGGACTTGAACGGCGCTCTTTCAACTCCTGAAAAAAAACAAAAACCCAGCCAAATTGCTACAAATTCATCGATAGTTAATAATTCATCAATTATTAATAAGTCTGTGCTAACTTACCAAATTTTCTCACTGCAGGGGGGGGGGGGGATATAGTCTAGGAAACGGAAATGGTGCAGAATTGTTCAAATTTGTGTAACAAGCATGAAATTGGCACACCGATAGAGGTTAATGACCTGAGTAATTCTAGAGGTGGAGCCACGCCCAGAAATCAATTACTTATATATCGATATTTTCGGAAACAAAGATAAACAGTGTCTAATGTTAATGCAAAAGGGTGTAATGAAGGATAGTGATAAGGTAGAGTATGCTGAGTAAGCCCCCTAAATGTTACTTGGAGACTTGTAGCTATGGAATACATTATAAATGTAATTGATACAAAAGATTTTTTCTCTTGTGGTGTCAATGTGAAATCTTGCACAATGTAATCCTAGATACGCCGATTATTATATTAATGATATATTCCATTACTATAAAACGTGTTTTAAGGTAGTTCGGGACCCTTGCTACTGCGCATCTCGCGCGCGCATTCGAGCGCGCGCACTTTTATTAAAGAACATTCGCTTGTCCGTGGGAAGTCTGGGCACTAGCGAGTCAGCGATTGAAAACCGAAGAAATTCGTTTTTTGGTGAAGAAAAATAGTACTTTATGGACCAGATTCTGCAAACAAATTTATCAAAACATGTTGTGCACCGTGTAAAGTAGGAGAAAAAGCTCGAACTATAAAATTTAGCGAATTTTTATGAGTCGAAAAGGAGCAGAGAACAACGCTAAAATGGCTGATTTTTTGTGTTCGTTTTCGAAGATTTTTACCCTTTGTTCTTCTCTAACTCTTTAAACAATACGGTGACCCCCTGATTTTATGAATGATTTATGCTCACAATCTTATAAACTTTTCGTGTAAAGAAAAAAAAGAATACTTCTATCGTTTCGATTTTGAGTAAATTTATCATTTTTCTGTCTGATCCTCCAAAAACGTGTATTCTGGAAGGCCATTTTTCGCATATTATTGTTGATTTTTCGCTTCTTTGCAAATTGTTCGGCAACAACTTAGTTCCAAGTGTTTTTCTGCATCCCAGGCTATCATTTTGCTTGCTTTTGAATACATTTGGTTGTTCCAAAATTCTTATAATTTGACCAGATATCGCGAGGCCATTTTTCGTAAAATGATCACCAAACACCCCACATCTCCCCCCTCATATCTCAAGAGTGACCTCGGTGACCCCCCATTTTTATTTTACATTTTATTTCCTCCTATGCCCCTCTTTCTTTATAGGAATTTTGAAGGCAAGTTTATCGTAAAATTTCATGAGTCCCGAACTACCTTAAGGTGTGGCTCCATATCTACAATCCTTGCCAAAACTGTTGGCACGATGGTCATTTTTGAACCGTGCGCAATTAATTTCCAAGTAGGTTACGGTGCTCCCCCCTCCCCTGATTCAATGTTGAAAGGACTTCCAGGGCAGAAGTGCACATGCTTCCACCCGGCAGTTCACCAGTGGCCCCGTGAACACCGCAACATTGAATGGGGGGAGGGGAGTGGAAAAAAAATAAGAAAAATGGATAGCACACACCAAAATTGGATAGAAACGGTAACCGGGCCAACTCTTTCTGGCAAGGATTGTAGGTACACCCAAAAAGTACCAGCTATGTCTCTGTGGTAGTCCGCTTACGTTTAAGACACCCTAAAAGGTACCAGATCACTGATTTAGACCTCTAATAGGTACGACGAGCATCCCAGCCCATTTCCGATCGGAGTACCCCCGGGACCTTGACGACCTATGTTACTCCTGCTTACCTTCTGTGATAAACGTGTCCTGTTGGTAAGGCTTTTGACTTTTCGTATTTCGTAATAAATGTTTCCACTGTTTGATGATAAAGAGTGTGTGGATTTGGTCCCAGCCATGAATTTGCATTCTTGAGATTTGGAGTAATTAATGGACATGCACTCGCTGCTTTGTTTACATTTCGCTATGCAAGTGATGACATCAACAGATTTGAGCGTCCCACAACCCGTCTTACAACTCGGAGCGTTGAGGTATCGACCTGAAGAAAAACAAAACAATCGTTATGCTAGTCCCCTGTCTAGGTGTTTTAAAACTACGTCTACACTGACGTCCTGCATGTTTATATGAACGAGGCTGGCTCGGTTTTGCGGGCTGACCTCTTTTGCTATGTGGCCCAAAGGAAAAAGAAAACAAAAGAAGTCAGCCTGTTCAACCGAGCCAGCCAGGTTCATATAATCAGGCCCTAAGCCGGATAAGTGTGAAAACACATTTTTTGTGTTACACTTAAAGTATTCATAACCCCTTATTTGAAATTTTGATAATCGTTTCTTCATGAAAGGAAAATCTGGATGATTTAATATTTCTGGATATAGACATCTTCTTTCTGAGGTTTAAGGTGGCCCGCGGGTATTTATTGTGGGGAAGGCTCGATTTTTTAGGTCAAATTTTAAGCGGGTAAATAGCAACCGATTTCTGAAATTTTTGGTACGTGAAATAAGACATCTTTCTTTTTTAAAACGGTATAAAAGGTCGAAATGTATTAAAACAAATCAGTAGTTATTTCATAATTCTAATAAAGTTCGATTTATTGGCATTTCTAAATTATGGACTATAACACGCTGTTCTTCAGTCGTTTATAACTTTTATAGACGTATTCGATCTTTTCGATTTACTTATCGAAGGTGTAGATATTCCTAAAGCTTTCTAACGGCAATAGCATTTCTAAAATTATTTCTGTGTTGTTAAAAGAGTTAAGGTAAATACAAGGGACTAATGTTTCGAAGGTAAAATTTAGCAATCAACTGTACAAAGAATATTTTGTTCTAGCTCGCTCACAGTAAACCCTGAATTGCTAGAAGACATTGTCAGAAATAAGAACAAAATTTGTCCACTATTTACGGAGTTATGCCAATTTTCATAAATTAAAAAGCCTGGTTTTAGAATATCGACTATATCTCCTAAATTTTTACTTTATTTGCCTTAAAAGTTACACCGTTTTAAAAAAGAAAGATGTCTTATTTTGTGTACCAAAAAGTTTAAAAATCGGTTGCTATTTACTGGTTCAAAATTCAATCTAAAAAAATCGAGCCTCCCCCACAATAAATACCCGCGGGCACCTTAAGGCGGCGAAATACGAGACACAAAAACCCTCAACTTGTCGCGCAACATTGTTGCGTTGCAGGTTTTTGATCGATGTTGCGCGTTTTTCACCTCGCGATCTCAACTTGTCACGCAACATCGCGAGGTGAAAAACGCGCAACATCGATCAAAAACCTGCAACGCAACAATGTTGCGCGACAAGTTGAGGGTTTTTGTGTCTCGTATTTCGCGCGCCGCTTTTAAGCATTTGAAATCTGAAAATGCAAACGATGTGACGTCAGGAATTAGAGAACACTAGAGATAAATTCTTACTATTTTTCTATATGCAAAACATTTCATTGCTAAAACACATAGAATATAATGGTGAATGATTTTGCTTCTTCACTCAAACGCACTTGTTACAAAACTACTAAAAGTTTGGCAAATTCCTGGGTTGATGTCACGTCATTTGCATTTTCCAATTTCTAATGTCTATAACTCAAAAAGTAGACATCCTCATCAATTTAAAATGAAACCATTCAGCTTTTCCATTCATTAAGAAATAATTATCAAAATTTCAAATTTGGGGTTAGGGTCACTTTAATGCTCCCATCTAGATGGCCCACGAATATAGACGCCAACAAATTGCCATTTTTTCCTTGCCAATGAAAACGCGCACTATGTAGACGCCAACAAATTGCCATTTTTATCTTGTCAATGAAAACTTGTTCGTGTGGACGCGGTTCTCGAATAGGCTATTTGCATGAGCTGGTCACGTGGTACAAAAACATCCGTCATATAGATTGCTATCAATAGACGTCATATCCCGTCCAGTGAAGAATTTTTACCAGCTGAATTGTAAGTTTTTAAAAGGATTCTTTATGGTTGAAAGCTTTTGCCCCCCAGTCAAACCGGTTTTTGCCCTTCAGTCGAACGCAGATAATGAGATTCAACAGCTGATTGATAGCAACCTATTGGATGGCAAAGGAATGTGCCAGCCTCTAAATCCAGTCAAGCTTGACTTATTTTTGTTTCGATTGTTCCAGTCCGCGCGTATTTTTGGGTTTCATATGACACATTTTCAATCTCGTTGGAATTTTCATCAGCTGAAAGACAAGTTTTCAATAGAATATTCTCTGGTTGAGAGCACATGTTTGGACCACCATTTGAAGCAGATAATGAGATTCACATCAGCTATTTGAAACCCAGCAATTTTGCCATCTAGTATGGAGGTTTGTGTAGCACGTGGCTTATTTAGAAACTTTTCAGTTGAAGGCACCTTAAAATACAAATTCCCGCTCCGCGAGAAGCAGCGTTCAAAGTGAGTTCTCTTCGGAAGGGAAATTAGAGTTGCATAACGGTAAGTAGGTTATTTTGTTGTGCTGTCAACACGCTCGAAAGACTGGTAGATTTCTAAACAAGACTACAAAGTTTAGCTTCAGAGCTCACTTCAATCTTCTGTACGTATTTGTATTTTATTATTGGCTTAGAATTTTATCTTGGAAGCTGCCGTACTGCTTGACTGTAATTCAGGTTTGAATCAGTTTGAATACTACTTCTACTACTTAAATACTGACAAAAACCTGTCTGGCACAAAAATTTCACACAAGGGCTAACTTCACTTTGGTGTTTAAGGAGATCTGGATATAAAAAGCGAGGTCCCTGCTATGTTGGTCTTTCTTTCTTTCTTTCCTTCCTTCCTTCCTTCCTTCCTTCCTTCCTTCCTTCCTTCCTTCCTTCCTTCCTTCCTTCCTTCCTTCCTTCCTTCCTTCCTTCCTTCCTTCCTTCCTTCCTTCCTTCCTTCCTTCCTTCCTTCTTTCTTTCTGTCTGTCTGTCTGTCTGTCTGTCTTTCTTTCTTTCTTTCTTTCTTTCTTTCTTTCTTTCTTTCTTTCTTTCTTTCTTTCTTTTTTTCTTTTTTTCTTTCTTGTTTTTCTTTCTTTATTTCTTTCTCTTTCTCTCTTTTATTTCACATTATTTCGCATTTTTTCTGTCTAGTCTCACTAGAGTCTTTCATCATATACAATTCATAAATAATACCTAAGATTTGGCAATACAAAATTATAACGTGAAAAAGTAATTTATTTTTATTTTTAAACAATTTGTCCATGGCAGGCGATTTCATATCCGTCAATAGAACAAGGCGTATCATCTAAAACCTTTTTGTTGGTAACCGGCTGAAAAGTATTATTCATTTATGCTATGGAACCTTGAATTCTCTTTGTAATTGTGTATACTAGAAGTTAAATGAAGACGAAACTACAAAATAAACTAATCAAAAGCGGGATCCTAACAAAGCGAGAGCTTTTACCGTTCTCTGCAATAGCTACATCAACACAATCACTGCCATATTCAGCTGTTGTCATGGCTACACACCACGTGATAACCACAGCACACAGATGGCTTTTCCACGTCATTGGCATGGCGTCTGCTGAGCTGTAGAATGCAGAAAGTAAGAATGAAAAGCAGCTTTTTCAGAAAAGTCATTAAAACTAAATCTTTCACCAAACAATAATGCAGTGAAACAATAATTTTCTCTCGTTTGAAAAAGAAATAATTTTGTTTCATGGAACAGATTTTATCAATTTATCAAAGTTGTTGAAACTAAACTCAAATCGATCAAAACTCTTTGACTGTCTCATGCCATTGTAGCAGAAACAAGGCGTATTTCATTTAATATTCATTTCTTCACCATGAAACTTCGCTTGCTTCTTCGAGGGAAAATAACACTTTGTTAACATTGAGTGAAAAGAAACAATTGATTTAGTAAAACCTTCTCCCAGGGAAACGAAATCCAACATTTCATAATCTGACATTTAAAACAATATATATATATATTGATGTCAAGTAATTCCACAATTCTATGATAAATTCATTCCATAGCTTTTTGTAATACATTTTCATTATTTTCAGGTCCGAATCATGATGTTAAAACATCGATCTGGGCTACAATTGTAACTTCAAAACTGACACATTAAGCGAACTTTTGTTTCACTAAAAGCATGTCTTTGCAAATCAGTCTAGATATATTCGCATTTGTCATCAAGCCAGTGGAAACGTATTTTTTAGTCCTTTTTTCCTACCTTTTGGGTGACTTTATTCTCCTGTGGTTTCAACGTTTTTTTGGGACTTCGATTCGTTCTTTTCACATGCTTCCGATAGTTTGTCCTTGCACTAATGAACTCAGTCGAGCTTAGCAACTCCTTGGTAAGAAATCAAATAAACAAACTATTACCATGCATGCTTGAGACATATACGTAGTTTGCATGTATTTTTAATTGTTTTTATTGTTTTGGTGAAACGTTCCTAGCTATATCTAAAATATCCAAGCAAAATGCAAAAAATAGAACAATGAATGTTGCTAGGTTTCATAACCATCTCTTCTATTAACTTTGGTCTGAAAAGTTTGAAAAGCTTCGTGCAGCGCCTTTATCAAAAGAACTTGATTTCCCTCTCCTTTCAATATGCCAAACAATTACTTTGCTATGTTCTGATATGCTCAGCGTGGTTTCACAGTTGCTTTGACATGGCATTCTTTCAAATCTCATTACTTTGATATTTTTGTTACTAAAGAGCGGCTTTCTTGGGAAAAAAATATTCAAAACCTTATTTATGGTCCATTATTTATTGTCAAAAGACTTGAAAATCAAACAAATTGTGCATCATATTTATAACATATTTTTCCAGAGTAGTGTCAACATTTTTCATAAATACCAATATCTTTTAAATATATTCTTTCGTATTTGTCGCTAATTAGTGAAAATTCAATATACTATTTTTGTTCTCTTTTTCCAACCGTGACTGTGCACAGAACAAAAGGCGCTCCATGTTTACTTTGAAGTTTGCCGTATTTCCTAAACCATTCCGCTCTGTTAACGTTGTTCAAACTAATTGGAAACTTCCACTGAACGTACAGTTATCAATCAATCCCACATTCCTTTGCATTCTATTGTATTTCACTTTAAGAGATATAGCATTTCTTTAATAATGGAACCTAGGAATTAAATCCCTCGGATAACCGTTGGTAAGATTTTAAAACTAAATTCAAGTTTAAAACTTTAATGACAAAAATTGTAATAGTGCCCAATTTCCCCTGTCCCTTAAACAGCAACTGCGCATGCGTGAATACATCACTTGCTAGGAAATGTAAATAGCGAGTAGATGGAGTATCTGAAAACTAAAAAGGTTTCATCCTATACGAATCAAAAACAAAACCCGAAAAACAGCTCTACTCATAGGAAATCTTCATGAACCAGTGGAATTTCTATGATGATTGACATCAACGATCCGAATACATATCGACTCTGATACTTTCGAGTATATATCGATTGTTTTACACCGATCTTCCTACTAGCTTTTATCTTATGAAACGGATCGCTTGTGACGAATATGTATATGTATGTAGATGGACATGGGTGAAAAACGCATTGCGCATACTCGGAAGTTTCAAATAAAACCATTGGAGGTTTAGTAAATCTTGAAAGTTAAGGCTGTTCGTGAAAAGTTTATGCTAATTTTTTCCTTAAACATCCCGTTAGTTGTTGTTTTTTCCCTTGTCAAATAATATACGAGAAATTCGCATAGTACACGACAGTTGAATCGACGGTACTTTTATTTGTAAACACGAACGCGTCTACAAATTCCCGCCGAATTTTCGAGCATGCGCAATGCGTTTTTCAGCCGTGTCATGTAGATAGGCTTTACTTTAGCAAGTATGTATCGATTAGGTTTGGCTGTACGAGTATATATCGATTGGACGAGCTTGATTGTAACCTGCAAATGATGAATTACTCACCAACTGTGACAAGTTCATCGCCTGATGAATTTTTAATCACAACAAACCAAAAAACATCTTAGTTTATCGATTATTTTGCGTTTAGGGAAGTCCCCATGTTATTGTTGAATTGGTACAGCTTTGTAAACAAATCAAGATGTTGATTACTTGGGTCGGCAAAAATCTGGTTTCCAAATTTGAAAACATTTGAAAATATTCTTGAATTTTCAAATACATTACTCAGTGAGGTAAGTTTGTTAGTATATTCTACATTTTTGTGGTAACTCCTCTTTCTTAAAAATTCCTTATACTTGTTACAATGAAAAAAATCTATCATAAAAATATTATTACTTCTAATCTATTCTATGCATTCATCTTTTGTTTTCCATAACAGAATCGACGAGCGCCACAATGATTACATCAATGCATCTAGCCATCTTATTTGCTTCTTATTGGTGCTCAGGTTGGTAAAGCAGACGTTATGATAGTTCCAGACATGAGTAGATGTGCTTCTGTAACAAAAGCTGGCAAAACAATGTAACGTTTCAACGCGCTCATGTGTTTTAGGGAATCCAGTAGAGTGTTCGTTCGCGACTGGTTTATAACTGTAAACTCAGGGCGGGAAACACTGACCTGTACTTCAACGTCCCTATAAAAAAAGATTCCTTTCTCGCTGAGTTGACCGTACAATGTATATGATTATAGTACATGTTTCAAAATCCTAACAGTTTCATTGTTTTTTAAAGGTTTTGCAGGGGAAACAGATGTAGACATTGGTATTACCACCGTGGATCTCAATGCAGGTCAGTTAAGATTGAGTAGAATTTTTGCAGCATAAAATAGCAGATTACGTGCGACGCTGTGATGTCCGCGTCCATTTTTTGAGATTGAGTCTTTGAGTTTTTATTTTTCTCTTCTTCTAGACAGGCAGACAGGAAATGACATTACTAAAGCTAGATTTAGCCACGCCCCAATATTGTAATCATAAAAAATCTATAACACCATCCTGGAACTTTGGCAACTTGTACTATAGTACTTGAACAGGTCTTCATCCGCTTTGAGATGGGTCGGCCTGCTCACTACTGCTCAAGTGCAGTTCAGAGGAGGAAATCTTTAGCACAGCGCTTTTCCATTTTCCATCTTTGGCAAGCTGGTAGCTATTTTATCTTAATTCTAGTGACTTAATTTTAGCTTATTTTATCAAAATTAAAGAAAATGAAAACCTCAGTTATATATTAAGAAATTCCGCGACTGATCTAGCACTTCCAGGGCCTAAACGAAACTTTTTGAAAAGAAGTTTTGGATATAGCGGCGCTGCCCTGTGGAACAGCCTACCAAAAGAGGCTAAACAAGCAAGCTCTCTTAGGCTGTTTAAGAGAAGTATAACCTCCTTTTGCTCGTGATCTGGGGTTGTGCTGTTTTATACTTTTCAAATATATATGTTTGCTTTTTATTATTATTATACAGTGTTTTTTATATCAACTAATATCAAAACGATTGATGTACATATAACTAATTATTATTATATATTTTTATACTACGCCACATTTGGAAACCAGCGCACATACATACGTATGTAGCGTTGAAATGTTTAGCGTGATTAAATAAAGTTCATCATCATCATCATCATCATCAATTCCGCTAGTAATTTAGCTCCACTTCAATTTGAACAGCTACTACTATGAATACTTTTTGACAACTCTAATGACCCACGCACCAGCGATTAATGACCAAAGAAAGAGGACAGGATACAATTCTGTTAGAGTAACTGAACAAAATTGTTATTTTCCTCCACAGATAAACGAGCGCAGGTTTGTTCCAGACAGAAAAAGACGCTGAGTTGTAGCCCTGGTTCTGCTATTGCTATCACAGGGGTATTCTGGGGGCGAGATTCACCTGATATATGCCCCTCTGAAGATGGCGACCCCGACACCAACTGCTACACCGCACCGGAGACGGATGGAATAGTCAAGAAAATGTGTGAAGGAATGGGAAGCTGTTTGCTAGAAGGCAAAGCAAGCTTGTTACAAAAGGAGAAACACTGTTATGGAATCAATAAATATCTGTTGGTGAACTACACCTGTGTTCCACAGGCCAATAAAATTGTGCTCTGTGACTCAGAGAAAACACTACTGACATGCCCATCTGATTGGGTAGTTAAAGTCAATTCGGCATTCTGGGGCCGCGAAAACTCACAAATATGTCCCTCGGAGAATGGAAAATCAATTTGCCCCGGTGCTTCGGAGACAGTTTCTAAACTCCGTAGCAACTGCAACAATAACCCTGGATGCATTGTGAGGGCAAAGTTCAAAGAGTTACAAAATGGCGGGGAGAATTGTCCTCGAGTCAGCAAGTATTTGGTAGTGAACTATGCCTGTAGGCCAAGCTCTGGTATTGCTAGAAGAGGTACACTTGGACGAATACCTTTATCGTTGTATAGAAGACTGGGTTATAGGTCCAAAATACCTCATCCTAAAAACAGCAAACAAAACATATGAACTGTACAAAAAAAAGATTTGAGGGTGTCAAATAGGGGGAATTTTATTCAAGAGGCCGACGGCTCTGAATTCTGTACAGACTAAAAATTAAATAAGTGGACGAAATCCCAGTTATTCTTTAAATAGGCGATGGGACTGGATTCGAAATATGCTGGCACGTCTTCAACATTGTTCAACATTTGTTGCTCAACAAATGAACCGTGTATCATCAGCTTTCAATCAATTAAGATCATAAATACACCACGACGAAGGTACAAGTGTACAGAATATTTTATCCTTCTCGATACAGTAACTGATTAAATGAACTGTAAAAATTGACAACTGTGTAAAAAGTAATTGTACTTTTAAAGTGTGCATAATTTGAACCAGTCAATTTAGACATCAAATAGAGGAAGAAGTTCACGATCGTTTAAATTAGAAGAGGTTCCACTCTACGAATAAATTATCAAAACTTTGTTTCAGCTGTTTTATTAATCTTGATCTTTCAAGAGCAATTTTCATTAATCAACTATTTATATTCTATTTGAGCAGTTTTTCTTTATCAATTCAATTCCAAATCATATCTTCTTATTTTCTCTCTTTATCATTTTATCCAAACACCTATCCCGCCAATCCTACACCCTTCTCTCCTGTTTCGCTTGTTTCTGATACGTCAAGTTCTCTAGTCACTGGTGTCTGTCATATGACTGAGGTATCATTTGCTCATGCGCAGCAAATTTTTGACCCGTCTACACTCGTGTATCATGCGTATCAGATTTGGCCATCCCACACGAATGCCACAAAATTGAGCTTTCAACTAAATTTCTCCGCTTCCAAGAAAGTTTTTCGTAGTGTACTGTGCGATGTAGGAGCTGATCCAGGATTGTCTTCAGGAGGGGATGCACCGTCTTCAGGAGGGGGTGTACCATCATATAATGTGGAAACTGCAGAGAGGATATATTGGAAAAAATATCGAGAAAAAAAGGACTCATTGTCGTCTCAGGCGGGGGTTCGCACCCCCTGCACCCCTCCCCTAAATCCGCCCCTGCACTGTCGTTGAAAACTATTTCGTAGAGTTGACAACAACTGAGTGACGTAACTTTCTTGTGAATATATACAGTTGTAGAGGTGATCTGCATGGTTTACAAGGTTGCTTGTTACTAAAAAACAGAATTTCAGCAAATACTAATGGCGTTTCTGAATATTCAAATACTCCTACTCTGATTTGCAACTCTGTAAGACTAAATTGATAGCTATTGCTCTCTGCATTCTACTCTTGTTCTCCTGAAGGTATTGTCTGATCAACTCTCATTTTGTATGTCATTACTGCACACCGTCTTATCAAATGCACAAAGATGTTGTAACTTAGACAAAGATATCCCGGTTTCATGGCAGCCGAGAGATTTCATTTTGAAGCAATTCAAAATAGTAATGATAACCATAATTTCAAAGCTCCACCCAAATATAGCAAATAGCGTCAGAAAAACTCAGGTAAACTTGGATAGTTACTTATCACGTGATATCATGATATCAGATCATGTATAAGACAGTTGTCAAGCCTGTCATTTCCAAATTACGAAAGTTCTTAAGCTAGTCATTTCTCGAAGAGAAAAATTCTTTAAGTACACATGGTAAGTCATTGGTACGCTTTAATTCCAAAAGTTGTTATTTTTCCCAAAACTGAGTGTTTCAGTAATTTAGTTTGAATCGTACAACCCGTAAGTTACCTGCTGGACTTTTGTTCTTGAGATCCCAGTGAACACTGGGACAGTCGGACTGTATCGGGGTAGCGAACTGTATCACATTATTTAGCATGATCGTACTAAGAACAGCCGTCTGAAATCAAGGTAATTATTTCATCTAACTTTATATTATCTCCCCAAACAGAAAATTGTGACGTGCGAGGTAATGAGCAATGAGCATGTAATTGTATGTTTTTGCCGAGAAAAGAAATCGTAGAGTTAGAACTATGACCGGTTGTCAAGTTCACTGATTTGGTCAGAGAACTGAGAAATTTTTGTTTATTTTATTGTTCATAAGCAACCGATGTCAAATACCCTGGTCTAGTTTGTCCGCCTAGCTCTCACATTTTTGTTGTGGCTACAGAAATCAGTCTCGAATAATGTTTTGGTTTATGAGGGCCGAGGACAACCAAAATAAACTGTACTGATTTTTTTCCTAGAAGAGGAAGATTGCATTCAGACTGGAAAAAAAAACACGAAAATCGCTAAAAGATTGTGAAAACATTGAAGGTTATCAATTGAAAACATGTTTTTGTACAAAAAATGCTCATACAACTTAGAAAGCAAATATTATTTTGGCTACAATATCATCATGACCGTGACTTCATCAGTCAAAATATTTTATTATATTTTCTTTTCTTTATTTCTAAATTATCGTATTATGACCTGAATGAATACTAGTTATGGTGTTCCACAAAGATCTATCTTAGGCCCTCTAGCTAAAGCAAGAAGCGCTACAAACACATACAGTTAGGTAGACATTTGCCATCAAGGTGAAAAGGTTGCTAATTTGGGAGCATTAAGATCGTCTTTTCGATTCACTGGGCGTGAATTCTTGAGATCTCCAATATCAATACTGTTCACTAAGCCGTGAGGTAATGCATTCGTGGCTATGTGGTTTCTTCTTTCATGCTCCGTTCCCCCTCCACCCAAACCGATTTTTTAAAAAAGTATATCGCATATTATTGTCAGTTGTTAATTACTTCTCCATTTCAAAAAATTCATATTTGAATTTGTAACATAATTGCCAATATACTTAACTTTATTCACGCAAGCTGATTTTTAAAAAATCAGAACGTGTTAGTGTAAACAGGCTCTACCACCTGAAAGATCATGTCCAGATCAACAGTTTGGGATGAAAGTTTAAAAAGATAACAGGGATGATATTTATAGAATGTAATATGGGGATTTGCCGCATACAAACAGAGCCTCATTTTCATAGAAAATCAAAAGATTAGAAAAGTAAAACTCCGCAAGAAAACAACAACATTTTCAACAACAACAGTTTCTTTATAGAGTTTCTTATATAGATATCCCCTTTTATAGAAAAGTGTTTTAAAGGTTTAAAAACCTTGAGATTAAGTCTGGAATTTGCCTGGAAAATGGATCTGTACGCATGATGGCAAAATCCAATACTAAACTCTATAAGTCTCATCTCTGATATCTTTTTTGAGCTTTCATCCTCAACTGTTAAAAACATCGAGATATGTTGATCTGCACATGACCTTTCAGGTGTTTGAGACTGTTTTACATGAGAAAGATCCCACTTTTCTGATCTAAAAAATCAGCTCGCGTAAATATAATCTATATTTGAAGTAACAATGAGATTTAGAAAAACAAAGGGAGATTTAGAAAAACAAACTGTATCCCAAACTTGTGCAGACAGTCGAATTCATTAAACCTACAATATAACACTTATATTACATGCGAGGGGTAAAACTCAAATTTTAGACTAAGTCAAACTCGGTAAAAATAGAAAAATCTTTACAAATAGGGTTGATGAAACAAGCTAATTATACACTTTTAAATAGTCCGAACTGAATGTTGAAAACTTTTTCATCATTACCGTGTAGTTGCAAACGCTTTAAAACGTACCATTTGTCGTCTTCACGTATGAAGTCTAGTGCAAACTATCAGGAAAGCGCTTGTCTCGCGTCTCCATAACTTCTAAGCAATCTAAGGCTAGTGGTCGTCATCCATACTAATGCCATTAAATTAGAAAATGCATCCGGTTTTGCTACAGTGAGGTCTTCCGTCCACACTAAATTAAAACGACGTTTTGCTTTTGTTTATGGAGCGAAAACGGAAAAAAAGAAGTGTTTTCAAATCTATCCGTATGTGGACGTAGCGTAATATGCAAATGTCTAGCCATTCTGGGTCTGGAGCGGTGCTTTGATAGTGGCTAGTATCACTGACCTTCTACCTGTGTTGTATTGGTACCCGTAAGTTTGTGCTCGTTCAACAAAAGACACCAGATACGGTAAATTGTATTCAAACGGGTCTAGATTGATTGAACGTCTTTCTTTTTAGACGCAGGCCTTCTCATCAAGCAATAAATGAAGGCTTCAATGAAGATGAGATCTGTATTGTTCAATCTTTGTGTATACGGTAGTTTGGTTCAATTCGTGTTCAGTCAAGGTAAGTTAATCTTAGTTGGAAGGCGCTTTGTTCGATAATCAAAACTGAAATTAATAACAAAAACAATATTTTATAGACACTTCATATTCATAGAAATTTTTTGAATCGATAATAAACTTTCATGTTCATACGTTTTTCTTTTCTATCGGAGCTTTTTCTGATTTTCGTTTTTCTTCTTTTTATATATGCCGACGTTGCATCTTAAACATGGCGTATATTTTGTAGCTTAGTTATTATTAAATCGACTGTTTTGTTTTCCATATTTGTTTATTTATATGACTATTATAAAGGTTCTAATTAAAGAATTGTCCTATAGGCAACATCCCGAGTAGTGATGGTGGAACAGGTCTAAGCCAAATTGATTTAGAGGCTGGTAAGTGGCTTTGATGGATGTTTGAGTTTTCTTTCCTTCCTTCATTCATTCCTCCCTTCCTTCCTTCCTTCCTCCCTTCCTTCCTTCCTCCCTCCCTCCCTCCCTCCCTCCCTCCCTCCCTTCCTCCCTCCCTTCCTTCCTTCCTTCCTTCCTCCCTTCCTCCCTTCCTCCCTTTCTTCCTTCCTTCCTTCCTTCCTCCCTTCCTTCCTTCCTCCCTTCCTTCCTCCCTTCTTTCTTTCTTCCTTCCTTTCTTTCTTAATTCCTTTCTTTTACTCCCTTCCTTCTTCCTTTGCCATTGATGGAGAGCAGGAAGGACGATTGTCTCCAAGACAGCACGTCTTCTGATGAAACCAATAGCGCAGCGCAAGTTATGGGAAAGCGCTTAAAAACTTCAGTGCAAGTTACTGCAAGATAAACACGAGTTGAGCTGCACTTTCGCTTAAGGTCGAAATATGCTTCACCTGCAACAAACGAGGTTACGTGCACAAAGTTCATAACTTTTGTCCTGTTATGAATTACTGAATTTTATGCACGTTGCTTCGTCTTGGTTTCTGTGTAGAGCGATAACACTTAAACCGTGAAATAACTTAGTAACTAAATAGAGACAAATAGTAGCAAAACCCTTTGTTTTCTATTGTTTAATTAGTACTATTTGTACTTTTTAGTTAGTACTTGTTTCACGGTTTTAGTACTATCGCTCTATATGGCAAGCGAAGTATACATTGGAAGTTAAATAAACAAATAAATAGATAAACCTAATATCATTATGACTCTCCCTCCCCTCCCATGTTATAGCTAAAGAAGTCACGGTTTGCACCATGCAAAAGAGGCCACTAAGCTGCTCGTACCCAGGCTCCAACATAGCCATCCAAAATGTCTTCTGGGGTCGAAGGTCAGCCATCATATGTCCTTCTGATGATGGAGATACAGTACTAAATTGTGACACAGCACCAGAAACAGAGGGAATTGTAAAAGCTAAGTGCGAAGGAAAAGAATCGTGCGAATTAGAAGCGAGGCATGCTGTCTTGCAAAATCCACAAACAAGTCACTGTCCAGGCGTCAACAAATACCTTATAGTCAACTACACATGCGTGCCAGACGCCAAGGAGGTCGTTCTCTGCGACTCGGAGAACTCTACACTCACTTGCCCTGCCTCTTGGAAAGTTGGTGTCAATTCAGTCTTTTGGGGACGGCAATCCACTGTGATTTGTCCAGCGGAGAATGGACAAACGACATGCACGGGCGCTCCAGAGAGCCTTGGGATTGTTAAGAAGTCATGTGATGGGCTGCCTCGATGTGATGTTCATGCGTCATTTGATCAAGTTCAGAACGGAGCTGAAAACTGCCCTGGCGTCTCCAAGTACTTGATTATTAACTACAGTTGCATGCCACACCCAAATATAGGTAAGAATATCCTCTAAAAGAAGAAATAAGTTATATTAACCACAACGCGACTGAAAAAAGGATAATTGTATCAAAATAGACCTCTCAATCATCTTAGTTTTAGCGCGCTCGTTTATAAGACAAAATGACAAATTATACAAAGCACTGTACATGCTTTTATTAATGTGTGCAAAGGAGTTGTTGTGATTGGTAACGCTGCACATAAAGAATTTCTTTCTGATGCCAAAAGAATTTGGATAATCTTTAATGTTTGTATATACATATCGTATACCATTATTGTTATTTAATTAAGGAGGTTGATTTCATAATTGGGATTCAGTTCCCCTCTGTCAATACCCTTTTTGTTTTTTAATATGTTTGCAAATAAAGTTGTTATAAAATAAAAATTATTGTTCCTTTTGTAACCAATGTGCGCAAAGCGTTATTGTAATTTGTAACACTTTAAGAACGGTACACCACAATTTTTGTCTGATGCACAAAGAAATATGGCATCTTGTTTAATTGAGTGAAAAGAATGACTGTATTAGACCTCGAGGTCTTTGACATAATAGTCAAACGTCAGGCCTAAACGAAGTTTTGTGGGTTTTTTTCAGAAACTGACGAGAGTACCGAAGTCAAACAACCAGTTGAATCCGATGAACAGGTCAAAAAACTAGCACCACCAGAGCCACCTCAAAACAACGAAAGTGTTGAAAAAGCCCTTAAGCAACTTGACGGTGACCCAAAGAGCTCGGTTGAAGCTCCCGCGGAAGGCAAAGAAGATCTTAACATTGGAAGATTGGGAATGGGTGGGTTAAAAGCCTTGGAGAAGATTAACAATATAATCAAAGCGTCGGCTGAGTCTCAAGGAGGCGATGAATCGTTAATAGAAAATGGTTTAACCGATGAACAGGCACAAACTATTGAAAGAATGATTATTGAAGGAATTCAGAACATTAAAAATAAACAGTCGAACTCAGGGATGCGCAAAGCGGCCATACCGAGAAGGACTGATCCGAAGCAACCAAACATGGTTAAGGCAGGAATCCCAAAGGTCTCTGGTGACTTAAAAAGCGCCGTCGATTCTTCACACATTCTGAAGCAGAAAGTCAAGAACACAATGTACAAGCTACAGGGAGGGAAACCTTTAGCAATGAAAGGCTTAATTAAATCTAAAACCACCGAACCTCAACAGCCTAATCCAAAACAACCAGTTAAAAATAACTCTATTCCACGTGTGGCCCAACAAAGTCACGTGTCAGAGGGGTTACCTGATGTGGGTGGAGGTCTTGGAGTAGGAAACGCGGGGGCTGGAAACCAGCCATAGGACCATTTGAAAGTTTCTAAGTTTTTTACCCTCTCAACAAACTATATACCACTTTAAAAATTCAGAAGTGCAAGGAATTTGGAGCTGGTCAAAGTGTAGAAATGGACTATTTGAAACAGCCACTCAAAGAACTTTCTCACTTTTAAATGTCAACTTTTTCAACTGACACAAAACGTGTGAAATCGAAGAGTATCCAAGAAATAAGGGATTATGTAATTTTTATATTTTTATTGTGTAATTACATAATGTCCCTAGCCCACTGACATGTGTTGAAATTGATGTTGTGGTAATAAGATTGTTACATGAACATACTACCAATTGATTTAATAAAAGACAATTTATTTCTATATATTGTTACTGTCTCGATATTTCAGGAGTTTATAACATATGATTTGCTTTGGGTTATCCAATAAGGAAGAGGAGGCGGAGTCATGGACAAACCCCACGCAGCCGTCATGGTGTTTTATTTCTTTTTCTTGTGATGTGTCTTCTTTCCTAATCATAATTCCAAATTCTCATCTCCCTGTAACTCGCTCTCTTTTTATGCATTCTTGTCTTTTAGTAGTCGAGTTTTAACGATTGGCGAAATCCCTTTTACTGAGGTTTGACTGAGCTAGAAATAAATTCTTAGACTAACAAGTATTACTTTTTTTTAACTGTTGTCCATTTTGTCTTGATGGCTTTTGTTACACATCTAATAATTTTCGACGTTTGTTTTCATCCAGTTTGACAGCTCAATACGCCTACCACAGGTTTTACGTGTAAATTATAAACGAAAACAAGCCTTTGAACAAAAGAAACGACACACTTATTTATTAAATCCAAAGAATTTACCATGCAATGATTGAGATTTTTTATTGGTTATTGTTGCTATGCAGGTCACGTGACGTTGCCAAGTCCTCTATAAGATAATAATTCATGAACTATATGTAGTATCAATAACAGCTGAAGAGGACCATCTTTGTCATGCTGAAGTATAACAATCAACCTAAAAACCATCGTGCTCTGATCTAAGAAATTTCAGAACTACAATGTGCCAGCCTGCTTGTTTGTCGTTTGATCGATCTCTGTTTTTGCCAACAATGCTAGTGATATATTATTCATGCAGTTGATGAACTGTGCAAATACCTGTTAAAGAAGATCAACAAAATGAAAATCTAATATCAACAGTCAGGGGAATCGAGAGAAAATCCCAAGAGTTTGTGTTACGTTCCAACGACATTGTTTTGAAAACATGAATTGAAAGGATGGAATATTCAGTGGGAAATGAATGAATGAAATGGCAACCAAAAGAAAGTGATGAAAAATGACGAGAGTTTGGTGTTTTCTGTGGATGCTGGTTGGATTGAGATCATCGCCATTACTTGGATCTTTCGTGAAAGCACGAGGCAAGTTCAACATATCAGCATGTTGTAAAATAGGTCAAAACAACATCGTTAAAAGCAAAACAAAACTTTGTCAAAAATGCCTAATCAAGTATACAGCAAAGAACAAAATTGTGATAATTAAATCAAAATGGTTTTGCTAAAAGAATGCTATATTTTCCTGTGTAGCTTATATGACTCGTGGTGTTCAACTCATTGTACAAATTCCCTCAAGATATAAACTCGAAAAAACGTTTCCGAAGACTACAATGGCGCTTGTTTTACCTGTGAAAAATTATAAAATGCTTACACGAAGAGGGGAAAGGAGAAAGGGGAAAGGGTGATAATAAAAGTACACGAATACAAATTTCAAAGTTAAAGTCAGTTTTGATCAAATGTTTTTTCTATCTCTGTATTCTAATTGAACTTGTGTTTGTTACTAAGTAATTACAGCCGACTAGTAATTATACTGCTAATTATATTTTTAATTGATCATAGTAAGTTTTTTTTAGAAATACATAGCTTTGACATTGATGGTGTATCAAAGACGTCGCAGTCGGGACTTCGACCTCGTAGTGAAATCGACCTATCAACAGGTAGATAAATATGATATTAGCCCACAATTGTCCAATTACCATGCATTTAGTAAAAACATGTTCGATCTTTTATTGTTACAGAAAAGCAAGTTTTATTTTGCGCTGGTCAAAACAAATCCCTAGAATGCGTCTCTCCAGGATCAACGATCGCTATTATGGACGCCTTTTGGGGACGACTCTCAGACAAGATTTGTCCATCAGAAGATGGTGATCCTAACACAGACTGCGGCAGTGATCCATCCACCACACCTCTTTTAAAGAAACTTTGTGATGACAAAGTATTTTGTGAAATCCCCGCTAGGCATACGGTGTTACAAAACCCCGGTACGTCTCACTGCACGGGGGTCAACAAGTACCTTATAGTGAACTACACATGTGTTCCCGTCGAGCATAAACTAGTTCTTTGTGATGGCGAGACAACAAGTCTACGGTGTGGAGAAGGTTGGAAACTCAACATATTAGAAGCATTCTGGGGAAGATCGTCACCGGTCACTTGTGCAACGACTCTTGGTCGACCATCGAGGTTGGGGAAGTGTGACAACATGAACGATACTATTGGCACTGTACGGCAGCTGTGCCAAGGAAAGGGTCGGTGCATAATGAGGGCAGACGCCCCACACATGATTCAAGGGACGGAACATTGTCCTGATGTTGACAAATATGCAATTATACGATATAGATGTCAACCTGATACCATGAAAGGTAGGGTGAAACTTGTATTGGTGATGTTTGATGATAAAATCGTCTTTAAAAAAGAACCGCCGCGCAGTGTGTATTCGTCTGAATACAACAACGTTTGCAGGCTCAGCATTGCGGATGCTAATGATCTTGCGCGAACATGCGGCGCGTCCTTACAATTGTATGGAGCTCAGTGTCCTAAGAGTATGTCAACCGGCGCGATTTTTCTTGCAACTTGTTTGCGAAAAAAAGTTGCAAGTTGCACGTAACCAGTTGCAATTTGTTTCGCTAAAAATGGATCGCAAGTTGCACGAGTGCGCATACGTTATTTGAACCATTTGATCAGCAACAAAATCAAAATGGCCGGCGAATTTGGCGAGCAAAAAAGAGCACTTGCTCTGTTTAGTCGACCTAATCTAGCTAGGAGGAAACACCAAAAAAGAAGAAAAAGAAAAAACCTTGGAGTTTTGTAGACTCTCGCTTCCTGATCAGGAAGGACCATATTGCAGGACCATATCACACGTAAGTTTTTACCAAAATTGTTGCAGAAAGTATAAGACGGTTCTACTTCAATTCACACAACCAAAAAATTAAAATGTCAAGTCGCGCGAGTGGATGTCTGACGTGAAAAACGAAACACAAGTTGCAAGAAAAATCGCTCCGTGTGACGCAGCGTTTAAAGGGCAACGCGCAGAAACATACGATTCAACTGCTATCGAAATGCTTCAGCATTCAATATAGCAGGGTTTTTTGTTTAAGTCAATATTTATACAGGTGCATCCAGTTTAGCAGAACTAGTTTAAATGGAGCCCAGTTTGGTATTTCAAATATTTTTTGGTGGAGTCTCTTTGAACAGAGATGCGTAACTCAGTAGTGCACGCACGTACTGTTCATTGGCAGTGATTATTTTTACCACACCTATGAGATAAATGCAACACTATGTCTGCGAATGTTGCTGCTTTTTCTGCTTTCGGTTGTAAAAAGAGGCTTTAAACTTGAATGATTTCTTGTATCTGTTTCAGCAAGTACAACTGAGGATGTCACATTTGCAAGTTTCAAAGAAAGCGCTACAGACACTACCAGTAACGTACGACAAGATACAAATCCTCAACTAACCCATGTGCCAACGCTCTTGCAAGCCACAAATCCTAGTGATTCAAAAGGAAAATCATCTCTTGATAACTTACTGAAAGAATACATGGACAGTCAGAAGTCAGAAGGAGACACAGAGGATTATGACTTAGACGTCCCTCGAGACGACCCTACACCAAGACCACCACCGTTGAAAGTTCCTCAAGATGATTCCCAGGAAAACCTGCAGCAGGATATTGCACTTTTGAAGAAGATCTTACACAGTAGCAAGCTAATGAAAGTTGGGCGAAAAGCTTTCAAAGGGATTCGTGATGCCAAGGCGGGACGCATTGTCAACAACAGTGACCCAGCGTTAATGCAGCTTGATTTAACTAAAGATGAATTGGAGCACTTGCAGCACTCACCTGATGCTATCAGAGCTATAGAAGAGTATATGAATCATACGAAAGAAGGAAAGCCAGGTCAGATTGACAAACATGTTATAGGAAATATCATTGCTGGCTCGCGCAGTGGAATGAACGTACAAGAAAATTCTGAGCAGGAACCAACGGGAAAACCTTCAAGCACATCTTCGAAAGCGACGACTAAGAAACCACTTCCCGTTAAACTCGCGATAAAAGATCTGGATCCAACCGCAAAACTTGGTGGAAAAATCATGGGAAATTTATTGTACGACAAATACTTAAAACCTGCTGAAGATGCTGCAGCGAAGCAAGCTAAAACAGCTCCTTCTCAGGCTGACAAAACTCAGTTAAGGTCTATGAAAGACCTGAGGAAGAAGATTTCTGCCCTACAAGCAATTAGCGATGCTTTGGCACTAATTACTTCTAAAATGGAGCCCGATGATAAAAAGGGTGATAAAAAAGAGCAGCGCACTAGGGCTGGAACTCATATTGATGTAGGTGCTTTGGAAGTATCAGAAAAGGTCAATCAAAAAGATATCAAGTTCTTGCAGGATAAAATTAATAAAGCAATCGAAACAACGGAGGACATGAGTCGGAAAACTGCTTTGAAGAATCCACACTTAGTGGCGCTAAAGTTGAAGGGAAAAGTTACGCACGATGTGACTGGTCAAACGAGGGATAATGTGTACCAACAAAAAGACAGGCAAAGAATTGATAAAGAAATCAAAGACATCGAGGATTCTTTTAACGATTTCATTGAAAGAGCTGAAAAAAGTGGGAAGCTTAAAGGCTTTAAAATAAACGATAAGCCCACACAAAGCTTATTCCAGCAAATTCAAAGCGGCGCCTTTAAGTTGACATTTGACGACGACAAAACGAAGAAGGAACAAAAAAACAAGGTGAATGGTGTCTATGGTTTTGAAGTTGCCCCTCAGGAACCAGTAATAAATGTTATCACTGAAAATGATAGCAACGCTCAAAGCAAAGCAGTGCAAAATCCTACAAGTAGATCAACCCCGCAAAGTAACCTAGTGCAAAGAGCACCACAGGAAAATGTTTCACCTCCAAAAGTGGTTGATCAAAAAGCTGGGGATTCTTCAAACTCAGTTGCTTTCCAGAAGTCCGAAAGTCAGACATTTGAGGATTCCTCAGATTTGGGTTCTTCTCAGAAGTCCGAGGATAATTCCGCGCATGAACTTGATGCTCAAAAGCTTGTAAATCTTCCTCCACATACAGCCAATAAAGCTGTGACTTCGATAACTAACGCGATGAGGCGTCACAGCAACACGTCTGCTGTCGTTTTGAAGCCAATCACTACATTTCACAGCATAGAAAACGATGTTACTCTTGGTGGTAGAATTAATAGTGAAATCATCAAGGAGAAAGAGAAAGAGAAAGCATATCATGGCAAAGATATAACAGCATTATTGAGCATTCTCAGAGTGAAACCAACGCCCAAAACTTTGGCTGTAAACCAGACAAACAATGAGACCAAAACTAAAGAAGATAATAAGAAACCAACTGAGCCGGTGAAGTCAGTTGGAAAACTGGATGCAAATGCAATGAAATTATTAAGCCTTGTTGTGCAGGGTTATTTAGATCATACCAAGGAGAAATCGCATCGACATCGACAAAGCAAAAAGCATCATAAGAAAGCTGAAGCCGAGGAAGAAGACTTTATGATGGGCGCAAAGCACGCTGAAGTAGATTCCATGGGACCCAAAAAGGATCTTGATCACGACTTGTTACATATGCTTGAGAAACAGCTAGCAAAATCGCAGAAATATAACTCAGTGAATTTCGGAAATACCGTCAGCGATGCGATGAGGAATCAAGAAAGCGACGACGTGAAGTCTGTGCCAAGTGATCGACAAGAGGGTCTGCAGCCAGAACTTCCCAATGAACTTCCTGAGAAAGTGAGCTCAAACCCAACCCCAGCACCAACTGACGACTCCTCTAATGAAATAGTGAGCAAATACGTGTCCACGGAAAACAGTCTGGATTCACTTTTGAGCGCTCTAAAAGTAATGATAAAAGATGCTAAGTCGGACGAGGCTAAAGACTCGACACAGAATGGAGCATCTTCTGCTGCAGGAACTCCTCCGAAGACCACCATCAAGGCTTCATTATCTCCATCAAAACCTCACCTGATTCAATTCAGCGGCGCTGCTACGTCCGGAAAGATTGCTAGCCCGGACGATGGAAAGAAACCCGATTCCAAAGATCACCAAGTCGCTTTATTTACTGGAGGAAGAATTCTACATGAAGGAAAAGCAGTTTTAAAACCTCTTAGTCAAGCAGCGCTAGCTGCTCTCAACATGGCACCCACAACAAAATCTAGTGTTGGAACAATGCTGCCAAAGACACCATTAACGAGGTCGGCAAAACTAGAAAACCTGGTTTCTGGAGTCAAGCAATTGTTAAAAGCTTTGCGAAGGACAATGTCGGAGCGGCATAACGGTAACAGTGACGAGAAAGATAACGATCAGGACAATGAAGTTAACAAAGAATATGGTAACGATTATCAAAGCGATAATGATTTTAACTTTGGTAATCTAAATGAGAATTCCAACTCAAAATCCAAGGATAATGGTAACCATAGCAACAAATGGTCTCTTGGCAACCCTAATGGCAACCCCTTAAACGTTGGTTACCGATTACCAAAGACTGACTACGAATACGACGAGCAATTTGATATGAATTTAGCCCAGCAGTACACGGCATCTCCAAAGGAGTACTCGACATTTCAGGTCGACAAGTACTCAGGTCCCTACACCAGCTATGCCGTTCAGTCTCCAGCGGCATATATGGGCGCAGGACCATGGTCCAAACCCTATACTCTTCCTGGGAAAGCCAAGCATGCATTAAATTCAGTTCTAGTAAATGATCCTATTATTCGAGCAGTGGAGGATTTCTCTGATAACGAATCTAAACTGTATGATGAAAGACTTCAGGGCATCAAGAAAGATGTTGTCCGACAACATCCGAATGGACAATATTAAGTATTTTAATTTTTAAGCCAGCAATAAAAATTCTTAGTTTTAGAATCAGAATGGTTTTTCGCTTTAATAGTCTTATTCACGTCTGGGCCGCGGGATTGTTCGTCCCCTTTTTCCCACAGCTAATCTAGCCCAAAGGTTGGGGATGGGGGATTATGGCAGAGATTTCACAATTTAATTGAAAATAGACTGGGTGTATGACAAAAGAGGTACCCTGTACCATCATCTCTAAAAAGTATACAAAAGTGGTACCTTTTTTCTCAAACATACCGGTTAATTAAGGGACTGGTCATTTTGTACAGGGCGGCTGGTGCAAATGAAAAAGATAACTGCTCAATTTTTGATGGCCCCTCCCCCATTTCTACATACATACACACATAACATTCTTACTGAGTGAGCGTAAAAATCTGTGGACCCCTCTATTTGTATCAGCCCCCCTCCCTGTAAATAATGTCCGGTCCCTAAACGTAAGTTAAAAGCGTAACTGTTTCGACCTTGGTTGAGTCACTGGTCGTTTCGTACTCTCGACGTACGTACAGAGGCGAATCCAAGATTTTTTAAACACGTCACCATTCAGTGCAATTTCTCAGAATAAATTCTCAAAATTTTGCAATCACTGAGAGGACAAAGAAACGAAGATGCGATCAAATCAGGTTAGAAGTACCGAACGCCAAAATGATTGCCATGCAGTTAATCAATTTCATTCTACTAAGCGTAAAGAACACGATCGGCTTCACAAAGGATGGGGGAGGGAGAGGAGGGAGGGGGGGGGGGTCCAATGAACCCATGAAATCACCCTTGGATCCACCACTACTTCACGTCCCCCTCCAGTCTAACGAAGGATCAACGGCGGACCGTTCGAACATCAGCAGGAGACCATGAAATCAGATAAGGATTAATTACTATTACAGCAAAAGATGTGATTCATGAGCCTTAACAAGATTATCAATATTTCCTACTTATGCATGCACGCACGGTACAAACTTAAAATAGTCTGGTCTGCTTTAAACGTAGGTCGGCTCCCATCGGCGCGCGCCATATATAACCGGAGGCTTTGCACCATCATTATCAACATATCATCTGATCATTTTGTTTCGCTGCTATACAATCAGAATCGCCTTACGCAAACAATATCGGTCATATATCTCGATATAGAGGCTTTGCACCATCATATGACGGCAGCCATGACAGGAGGCAGGAACAATAGAGTCTGGACTAATCTGGTTTACATGAGAAAGAGTTCAGTTTCCCAGGGGGAAAAGACTATATTGTTGTGCCTCCTGTCATGGCTGCCATCACGTGATAGTGCAAAGCCTCTATATCAAGATATATGACCCATATCGTTTGCGTAAGGCGATTCTGATTGTATAGCAGCGAAACAAAATGATATGTTCACTCATTATTTGCAGATAGAGTATAGTAAGGGTTATGTCCATGCAAGAATCTAGAACTAGTCCAAACAGGGCTTCTAAAGTATCAACCAGAATAAACCTTAATCTTATAAAAATACAGAGGGGTAAGCCTAAGAATATCCCACGTAACCGCTTAAGGTGGCTCAAAATAGTCTTCTTACTAGTACACTTAAGCTTTCATGTTATGAACGAAATAATATGCTTCGATCTTGCTCCAGTTATCACACTTTATAGATGAAAATTCCACATTGTCAAGTTCCGCTTGATCGACATTACCTTAGCAATGATAACCAAAGATTGTGGAAATATGTTTTTCTAAAATATCTATTGAATTCGAGCAGCTCTCGACAAGTGGGCAATAAACTACACGCCAAGGCAAAGAAATTCAAACTTTTTGTGCCAGTATTCATTATTTTATCTTTGTTTGTGGTTGCTATATAAACACACCATGCGAAACTTTCATCTAAGCCTGATAAATGGAGCAAAAGGCATTTTGACCCGTCTGTGATAAGCCTATTATTTCCTAAAGTGAAAAGTGGTCGTGCTGATATTTATTTGGTTTCATGGCTTTTAGTAATTCCTACCCATACTCCATTTCGGGTGAGTCGCGTAGTCGCGAGTCTATTTGCCGACAACGGTAATTGAAATAGGTGTATATCTATACCGAAAGTACAGTCAAGAAATAATGAAGAACATGCATAAATAATTTCAATGGAATAACAAGGCAAAAAGAGCTTGTTTTGATAAGAAAATCAAAGTGTTTCAATTATTAAAATGGTAAAAGAAAAAAAAAATAACAGAACTCGACAGAAGTGAAATACGAGAAATCATTAAGCATTGTGGCTCACTGCAGAAGTTTGGGAATTGTTGAACGTTTATCATGCTCAGCACATAAGCCGTTCCCTAAATACTTAAGATACTTAAATGCGGAAATGTAATAATCCAACATCCACCGTAATTATGTCCTTTTTGACGTGCGCGTCGGCTGATCACACAGATGTATTGAAACTTCATGACTTGTTTGCTAACTCAGACATCAAATAATTAATAAGCAATCTCTTTCTCGAGACAAATCCTTCCAAATGAGCTGAAAATCGGATGAAATAAAAGAGTATCCAATGCCGACATAAATGGACATGTTAAAGAAAAACTGAAATAGAGAAATAAAGTGAAAATAAAAAAATGTACATTATAGCCGATAAGAAAAAGAGATATTTGTCAGCCTTTGTCCAGTTTCTCATGGCAACCTGGCTTCTTAAACAGTTTTCATTTGTTTTTGCTCAACATGACTCCTGTAAAATGAGACGTTTGCTGTAATCTTCTAATCGTCATGGGGCTCACCCACGCGTTGTCAAATACATGGTTTAGATAGCAGCTAAGTAAACTGCGAATATCTTTAACCATTATAGAGAAACGTTTTTCTTTCGGAATAAATTAAGGAGATTAATCACGCGCGAAAAATTACAAAACATTATAATTGTGCAATAAAAAGAGCAATAAGAGGTCAGAAAATCAGACCGGAAGTCATCGTTTTCGTATTTGATTGGTCGAGGGCGTGAGGCGGCTGATAAATGATCATAAAAGGTTGGGATATAACACGCGCTGTGATTGGTCAATGGACAATAAAACCCACAGTTGGTAAAGAGCAGGTAAAATTATGCCAATGATCGCAAAATGGCGAACTTGATTGCCTTTTATTTGATCTTTTTCGCTTCATTTATGCTTCTAATTGATGGTAAAGTGGACAAGAATGATATTGCTTGGGAGAAACGTGTGTTTAAATCTTCTAGATATACACATTATAGCGAATTGACAGACTTTCTACGCCGCTTCGCCAAGAGGTATAGTCGTATAGCTAGACTCAGGACGATAGGGAAGTCGGTTCAAAATCGTAGTTTATGGGTAATGCAGATTACCGACAATCCAGATATTATTGAGCCTGGAGAACCGATGTTTAAATATATGGGTAATATGCACGGGAATGAAGCCGTTGGACGTCAAGTTTTGGTCTATTTGATACGATATTTACTAGAGCATTACGGCCAACCTGGTTATGACCGCATCACAAAGCTAGTGAATAGTACTAATATTTTTATCTTGCCTTCATTGAACCCTGACGGTTTCGAAGCGGCATCAGAAGGTGACTGTACCGGTGTAGTTGGAAGACCAAATCATAAAGATGTCGATTTAAATCGGAATTTTCCAGACCAGTTTAATAGTTGGAACACTTACAATGCTACAAAGGCACAACCAGAAACCAAGGCAGCTATTAGATGGATATATGAAAATCATTTTGTACTGTCTGCAAATTTACATGGGGGATCTGTTGTTGCTAGTTATCCTTTCGATAGCAACAAGAAGCATGTTGCTCAACGTTATTATAGTGCGGCACCAGATGATGATGTTTTTAAACACTTAGCTCTAACATACTCCAAGAATCACTTGACAATGAGTACAGGTGACCCAGATTGTCCTAAGAGTGATCGTTTCCTAAATGGTATCACAAATGGTGCATACTGGTATGACGTACCAGGGGGTATGCAAGACGTCAACTACCTTATAAGCAATTGTTTTGAAATCACACTTGAATTATCATGCTGTAAATATCCCAGAGCATCTCATTTGTTGAATGAATGGAGGAAAAATAAATATGCTTTACTGGCCTACATGGAGGAGGTCCATAAAGGAATCAAAGGCTTTGTGAGGGACATCAGTGGTCTTGGAATAAAAGGTGCAGTTATTCATGTTGTTGGTATTAACTATAATGTTACAACAGCCAAGTATGGTGATTTTTGGAGGCTTCTAACACCTGGCCTCTATACCGTGGTAGTTTCAGCACCCAGCTACCTATCCATGTGGCAATCTAATGTTATTGTTACTCATGGACCTGCAACCAAGTTAAATTTTATATTACATAAAATAAGCATTCCAATTATAGCCATTCCATTCAATTCCAATTATCAGATAAAACATTCTACTACTAAACCCCAGTGGCTGACTGACATTTTATCACAGAATCCTAGTTCAAAAGGAAGAAATAAAAGAGATTTGTCACCCTCTTCAAAATCTAAAGTTCCCTTTTCATTCATTCCTATGGAAGCTGATGAGTATAAAGATATTATGAAAGACTGGGTTGAGCCAAGAATATTTATGCATCATAATCATCAACAGATGACAGTTTTCCTAAAAACCATGGCACGCTTGTATCCCAACATTACACGGCTTTATTCCATTGGCAAATCTGTACAAGGACGAGATTTGTGGGTCCTTGAAATAACAGACCATCCAGGTGTTCATGAGTCTGGGGAGCCAGAGTTCAAATATGTAGGAAATATGCATGGAAATGAAGTATTGGGAAGAGAACTTTTATTGTTACTGATACAATCCTTGTGTGAAAACTATCAAAAAATCAGTGGAATAACAGCCTTGATTGATTATACACGCATTCACATACTGCCTTCAATGAATCCAGATGGCCATGAAATGTCTATTGAAGGTGATCGTGATTCTACTAATGGAAGAGCAAATGCTCACCATGTTGATCTCAACAGAAACTTTCCTGATGCCTTGTTTGTTGGTAATGCCAAACGTGAGCCAGAAACCAAAGCAATAATGAAATGGCTCACACAGTACCCATTTGTTTTGTCAGCAAATTTACATGGTGGTTCTCTTGTGGCTAATTATCCTTATGATGACTCTCCATCGGGAAAAGAAATCTACAGCAAAAGTCCTGATGATGCAGTATTTAGACTTCTAGCTCTCACCTACTCAAAAGCTCACCCAACTATGTCAAAGGGAAAGCCTCACTGTGACATGCCATCAGAGGAATTTAAAGATGGAATAACTAATGGCGCAAGGTGGT
The DNA here is from genome assembly GCA_029948255.1 of Telmatactis stephensoni. Lineage (NCBI taxonomy): Eukaryota > Metazoa > Cnidaria > Anthozoa > Actiniaria > Isophelliidae > Telmatactis > Telmatactis stephensoni. Next base: position 114,615 of record JALIZF010001246.1, on the reverse strand, counting down.
ATAATGTTATTGGAGGTATGCAGGACTATAATTATCTCCATGGCAACTGCTTTGAAATTACAGTTGAAATGGGCTGTGTAAAGTACCCATACCAAACTCAACTAAAGCCTTTGTGGAATGACCACAAACTACCCATGCTAACATTCATGTCACAGGTCCACATTGGTATCAAAGGATTTGTGACAAACAGTCTTGGTGTTGGAATACCAGATGCTACAATATCTGTATCAGGAATAGCACACACTGTTAAAACAGTTAAAAGTGGAGATTACTGGCGATTAATTTCACCAGGAGATTATGACGTTACTGCATCTGCTAAGGGTTATAAGTCCCTTACTAAGAATGTCAGAGTAAAGCGAGGTCTTGCTACAGAACTTCACTTTAATTTGCTAAGAGAAGATGAAGTTGTACTACCAACTGCTTCATTACCAACTCAAAAACCTTTGGCTAACAATGGTTCATTTTCCAGTGTTACCATGCAGTTAACTCTCACTACACCAACCCCAACAACAGGTAAGGTTTACCAGAGTGACAAGTGTAAATACTGTACTTTTTTGGATTCCTGTGTTGGTTTTTGACACATTGTTCTCAAGTCAGTTGAAATTCAAGAAAGAATTCTGGGGATTTACAATGCTAGGAATAAAAAATGGCAGTATTGGCGGGTTAAATGAAGAGCAATAGGCATTAAGACAAATAATATTACTCTGTAGCCTATATGTACAGTTGCTTAATTACCAACCCCCCCCCCCCTCCCCTCTCCCCTACTGCCCTTTCCATTTGGGAGCACTCTTCATTTTCCCTACAAATAGGTAATATGAACAAGAGAAGATCTAATTTTATACATGTAGATTGAGAAGACATGACAAATTAATGTCTATTGGTTTATTTCACCCAACAGTGTTCCTTTTTCAACTAAGTGTATGCCACTAAGCTATGATAAACTTACTTTTCATTCCAGTACCACCAACAACTGCAAAGCCATACTTTTACCACAATTATGATTCAATGAGTGCCTTACTCCAAAAGTATGCCAAGACCTGCTCAAGTATTGCCAAACTTTCATCAGTTGGAGAGACAGAGAAAGGGAAGTTAATATGGTCCTTGGAACTAACCATCACTTCAGATAATGGGTCCAAACCCAATGTTGGATTGGTCGGCAGTTTGCAAGGGAAGGACATCATTGGACGAGAGCAGCTGCTCACATTTGCTGAGTATCTGTGTGAAGGATACAGAACTAGTAACTCAAGGATTATAGAAGTACTGAAAACAACTAAAATACATATTATGCCAGCAGTAGATTTGGATGGTATTGAGTTAGCTCAGAAGGGTGATTGTCAGGGAAAAGTGCCTCCTCAAGAGGACATGGGAAGAGCTTTCTATTGGAATAAAAATGGCAAGCATAAACGATCATTATTAGACAAGATGTCATCAGTAAGTAGAAATCTTTAGAACTCAGCAATAGATAGTTTAGGCAATAAGAATCATTTCTTTGTATAGCATGTTTCTTATAAATCCAAAGGAGCTTACAATGTTTTCACTTGAATTTAATCTCCCAAATTTGCTGTGCCAAAATAATCTTTTTTTTAACATTTTATTTTATTTTATTTTTTAAATATCTCCAACCATCCCTTGTTAGACTGTTAAACATGTCATTAAATACCACTTATTAGATATTTTCTTGTGTATTACGGGCTGACATTTTACTCACGACTCGTAAAATATCAGCCCGTAATACACAAGAAAATAGCTAATAAAGGATTTATTATGTAACTGCTTCTTAGTTTCCTATTTTCCGAATGTTTTATGTAAAATATGGCAAACCAGTTTTCAACTATGTAATACGGTATATAATACGGCCTCATATTTGCTTAGTTCTCTCATCCTTATATGGTAAAATTACGTCATAGTTATATAATAAAAGGAACAAATCTATCCTCTTCTTCATTCATTCAATCAATCCATCATTCATTCATTCATTTATTCATTCGTTCATTCATTTATTTTACACTATAGTTTCTAGAAACAGCTGCAAACGAACCTCAAGAAGTTTCCAGTGTAAAAACATGGATGAAGAAGAACAAATTTGTGTTGCTGGCAGATATAAATGGTGGAGGGCTTGTTGCAAGGTAAAATGATCCTGTATTCTAATTTTCGATACGGCAGACAAAACCGTTGAAGAGTTTAAGAGAAGGTTCGTGGTTCTGGGAGAACCAGACAGTTAGTTCATGTTAAATGCATTTTGTTGTACCAACTATCTATTTATAATCTCATTATTTCACATCTCAAACACAGATATCCATTGAGCACAGATGGAATAGAAGATCCCCGCATAAAGGGCTCATCTACAGCCGACCAATCAACATTCAAAGATATTGCATCATCTTATGCCAAAGGACATCCCACAATGCACTTGGGTCATGGCTGTAATGCATCTGTTGATAGCTTCTCCAGTGGTGTTGTCAATGGTGCGCAATGGAAGGGACTTCGGTACACAATGCAGGACTATGCATATCTACATCTAAATATGCTTCAGTTGTCATTTTTCATTTCATGCTGCAAGTATCCTGAAGGAAATGGCATGTCGGATGTCATAAAAGATAACACACTTCCTTTGTTAGAATTTGTGGAAAAGTCGCAGCAAGCTGTGCATGGGACAATCCATACATTCAATCACACACCTATCACCAATGCATCAATTACTGTTGCTAACTCTGCCTTACGCATTGACGTCGACCAATCAGATTCAAACTTTTACAAGGTCTTAGCACCCGGGACCTACAAGCTGACAGCCAGTGCTGAGGGATTTTCCAGTAGTTCTAAGGAGATACAAATACTCCCAGGCAAAACTACTGAGGTGATGTTTAATCTGCACAAAATGCCGAAATTCCAGTACCATAACGAAGACACACTAGGACAATGGATGGAGGACATGGCCAAAAAATGCCCTCAAATCTCACGCGTTTATCACATTGGAACGTCGTCACAAATTCGCCGTCTCTGGGTCATGGAACTATCTGATAATCCAGGCAAACATGATCCGGGAGAACCTGAGATTAGATACACTGCAGGTATCCATGGCAACGAAGCTGTTGGCAAGGAGATGCTGCTATTATTAATTCAGCATTTGTGCCTTAGTTACGGGAAAGACGATGAGATTACAAACTTAATTGATACTACACGACTGCATATACTTCCACTTGTTAACCCTGATGGAGCTGTGGATGCTAAGGAAGGCGACTGTCACTCGGATAAAGGAAAAAACAATGCGAGAGATGTGGATCTAGCAACGGACTTCCCAGGTATTGTGATAAAAAGGGTCTGTACAAAACTCCCCGCTCCAAATCTTTAGAGCAGATTTTATTTTTGTGCGGAACCCAAGTGTGTCCTAGCCTTTCCATTCGTATGAAATCTGCTCTATTCTTTGGAACTCAAAGACTGAACTCTAAAAGAAAACTAAGAATACACTCATTAAAACATATGCAATAGTTTTGTCAGAAACCTTTTTTATGTATTCCAGGTATATATACTAGCAAGATAAAAACCATGGAACCTGAAACACAAGCACTGGTCAAATGGCTGGACAACTATCCATTTGTATTATCAGTAAATCTCCATGGTGGAAGCCTTCACGCTAGTTACCCCTATTACGCCCAACCAAAGGGTATCACTTCACCGAATCTTGCACCAGATGATGACGTCTTCCGTTACTTAGCAACCACTTATGCCAATGCTCACCCAACAATGCATCATGGGAAACCTTCGTGCCCAGGTCTCAGAGTGAGAGAGGAGTTTGTAAATGGCATTGTTAACGGTGCAGCTCGAAAGAGTTTTAGCGGGGGAATAGGGGACTATAGTTATGATAAGACGAACTGTTTGGGTATAGATGTTCATGTTGGTTGTTGTAAATACCCGTATGCTGGTGAATTGGAACATCTATGGAAAGAAAACAAGCCAGCACTCATGCAGTTTGCTTTCCAGGTAAATAATTGTTCTTGTGTCTTTTTTTTTTTTTTTTTTTTTCACGTTAGTCTATTCTACTGACGAAACGCAAACCAAGACACACGGTGCAATTTCTCCTGCGACGTTGCGAATAATTAGCGTCGCCCACTGCCGCAAACGTTTTGTTGTACAGTATGCAACAGTTGCAGACATAGAAAACTCAATTTTACTCCAACTATTGTGCGCAACTGTTACAGAGGTGGAGACATGGCGCAACACTGCTGTTGTGAACAACTTTGCAGATAAAGTGGCAGGAAAAATCGCATCGTGTCTCCAGGCCTTGAGTTGGCAGTTGCCTTTGAACGTAACAAAAGGAGTAATAGTGTAGGCAATGATAATTGATAATTGATCTTGTTTTTTCCCAAGGGGCACCATGGCATCAGAGGTTTTGTACGAGATGACAAAGGCAATGCTGTCAAAGATGCCGTTATATCAATCAAAGGTCGTCAACATGACGTCACTTCCGCCAAACACGGAGACTACTGGCGCATTCTAGTGCCAGGCAAGTATGAAGTCACGGTCACAGCACCAGGACGAGGCAAACTTACAAAAATAGTCGAAGTGCTTCCAAACGCGCCTGCAGTCAATGTGGACTTTGAGGTCAGCAGTCATGGTCTGTGGCATGGTATTCCTGCTACAGTTGTGATTGGTCTTGTCATTCTGGTCGTGGTAACACTTTTATTAGTCTGCTGTGGGTTATGGAAGGTCTACAGGAAACGTAAACTACGTATTGCGTTAAAACGTAGTGGCTATCAACAAGATTACGAGAATTCCTTGTCTTTGAACTCATTCAACTCTAAGGCATTGCTCAATAATGACTACTCTGATGATACAGAAGATGATGAAGAAGATGTTATATTAGAACATTCTAGACGATAGCAGAATATCAAATTTGGATTAATTACTTGAATACAAATTAGCAACACAGAAAATATTAATACAGTCAAACCCTCTTATTAGGCGGGCCATCTACAGGGACTAGTCTCGGAGTCAAGCGATTTTGTATTCTTGGGTTGCATGTGACGTCACGGTAGCCATCTTTGATGAACTTGAACAGAAGATTTCTCATTAGCGTCTCCCCCCAGGTTTAAGATCCATGATCTATTTCAGCACCACGCAACATTTTAGGTACAATATTGGCGTACTGAACATGTACACTGAGGGTGGTTACAGAAAAAGAGGTTTGACTGTAATCTAAGGGGACTATTTTTATATCCTTTCTTCAAAGACGTCCTTCAGATGCTCTTTCTGGTGCTTCAGTATGGCGAAATATAGAGAGGCCTCCTGTATGGTGGGAAAAAGAAAGAGGACTATGCACCACAGTCCTCCCTCTTCCCTTCATACCACAGGATAACCAATGAAAGTGTAGCCTACATAGAAGGCTTATATTAAGAGCGCGCTAGTGTGGGGCTGCTTTATTGGCGATAGTTTTCTATATGAGTGATATATTACCATTGAGTGTATTGTAGATTTATCTTCAATTTCTAAGGAATTATACAGAATAATATAGAATCAAAATTTAGTGGTACAATACCAATGACAGTTTCTAACAAATATTTAGATGTGCAATAATACATGAATTAATAGTTAGGGGTTCTTGGTCTTGCCTTAAAAAATGCATGGAACAACTCATGGTATATGAACTAAATTATTAATTATTGTTAGGAGTGAAGAGTTTTTTTTTTGTTTTGTTTAGAAGTTTATTTGTTTAGTTAGAAGTTTATATATTATCAACAGTCATGAAAAAGTGAACATTTTTTTTGTTTAGAAGTTTATTTGTACAGGTAGCCCACCAGGAAAACTCCCTTAGCAACGATTGTGAGGTTACCATGGTAATAGTATGGTATACTTAGACTACAATTAGCTACTGGGTATCAGCATAATTGGTAAATCATTATCCAATAGTCAAACTATATATTTTCTTATAATAAAATCTTTTTTATCAAGTGTTTGATTTTTCTGGGTCTTGGGATAGACTGTTGTACTAGTGCAGATTTCGTATGGGTGTGAAAAGGCCGCGGCACGGTCGCGGCGCGATTTATGGCAGAATTTTCGAATGTTTTGATAGGAAACACGTCACGGGCACGGCACGGCGCGGTCCTTTTCACACATACGAAATCTGCACTATAAGTTTACTCTTCCTTACGGAAAATATATTGAGATCAGCTACCAAAGGTGACAGGATGCAACCCCCAAGGATGGGGTTATACTTTGGGCGAAAAAAATTATTTTATCGGCGACTGCCACTATTTACTCTTCTTGCAACCGCAGTTAGTGCCCTCGGCGCCTCCCATTCATTTTAGGGCTAGTCGTTGATACTTTTTCACACATTTGTCAATAGTACGTTTACTTTTGCTAGACTAGTTCTAATGTTTATACGTTACATATAAGCACCGTTAATATGTGATGGCATTACCGGGCTTTGCATGGGTTTTCAAGATCATTTAATCGGACACCAATGTGGACGGAAATCGACCTTTTGCTTTTTCGCACCTTGCAACTGATACGCACGCTTAAATGCAACAGGTTCAAAGTACAACAAACTCAGTTCGCACACCAAATGCTGAAGATGCTTTTTCATTTAGCAAAACTCAGAAAAACTTCCAAGACCCTTATAAAATTGATGAGAATACCATTCCAAAGCTATCCAACCTCTAACTTTACATATCTAAATCTAGCAGTTGAATGAAATTCTGAGATGGGATTTTCAGATGATCGCGCCGAACACTGAAGTCACTAAACTTTCTACTAAACATACCTTTTATGTTTTGGACTAGGCAGCTTTAAGAGGATCTGACAGTAGTACTCCTCAGAACTTTTAGCAGAGCTTTTGAGGGATCATAATATTTCATCACGAAAGAGTTGAATAGTATCTAGACGTTTGTCGAACTTTGAACAGATGAAAGATGATATTTAGAAAGTCTGGAAGTCATCATCGCAACATTTGAGGGAGACTGGGACTAGGACACCATAACGAGGTCAAGCCGCCATCTTGTTTCGTCTTCAAGTCATTCTTTTGTCATGTAGCGGTTTGAGCGTCGATTTAGCAGCAATTTATAAGGAGTTCCTCTACCATGGGGAAACGAAAAGATAGAGAATCTAACAGTGAAGAAGGCAGATGTGAGTTTTGTCGCTTATTTCTGAATAATTTCTCGCAATTTTTAGTATAATTGGAGACATGCTTGCTTTCTTTTATGCTATTAACCCTCTCTAATCAACGCCTGACATTGAGATGTTTTCTGATGGTATATGTACAATGAAAAAAGGGACGAATGCACAGACTAAAGCATGGACCCAGGGCATGGACCTAGTGCTTTGGAACTGCACTTTTCAGAGGACACGATTTTTAACCACAGGGATCCCAACTAATACATACACCACTTGAATTAAAGGTTTTCTTTTCTTTTCTCTTCCTTTTCTTTTTTTACCATTTTTTTGTTTTTGTTTTATGCCTATATTGTTTATATCACACAGTACAGAAACATAAGCTATTTTTATATTGCTTTTATATGATATCTTTTTAATGTTTTTGTGCAAGCCATGTCTCTGTCCTTATATAAACACAGTCACCAGCCAATCAGTGTGCATGTTATATTTTGTAGGTGTGTATATAGGACTTTTAAGCTGCATTTTATGGTATACATATGTACCTGTAAGTCAGTAATTATGTTTTGTGTGTTTTCAGTATCCTCTCCAAGAAAGAAGCACAAACACAAGCACAAGAAACACAAGAAAAGAAAAGAAGCTGAGGATGAACCAGCCAGGAAAGAAAAGAAGAAAGATAGAACAAAGAATAAAGAAAGAGAGAAACATCAAGAGCCTGAAGAGAGATCCTTAAAACTTAAGATAAAACTTGGAGGACAAACACTGACAACAAAGCAGTATGTACTGTATCATGATCACTAACTACATGTTATTTAGTTTTTTTCCATAGACAAGCTTAAACTTTCCAATCCAGTTTCTGAAGGACGTGAGATTATTCATTGTATGGTAGTGTAAGTTGCCCAGTGAAAGCAACCAATGCTCATGACAACAATGATTTCAGTCTGCGTTTGATACCAGGGGCTTGTTTTTCGAAAGACCTGTTAACTTAACTGGGCCCATTAACTTATCCAATAAAGTGTATGGGCGTTTCTCAAAGCACATTAATTTCAATTTCTATTATTTTACAAGTAAGTTCACAGGTCATCCTGTACTCCCATAATGTTGAAATCCCATTAATTAACTGGCCTCTTTAGTTATCAGGCCTTTCTAGAAATGGGCCCCAGTATTTCTTGTGTGTGCTTCTGCGTTCTTTCAACATGGCCAGACTTTGGTTTTGGTTAAACCTACAAAAAACGATAAAAACACCTGCTGCAGAAACTTGGTTGAACTATGAATTTCTCTGTTGTAAAGAGAGTTGACTTCTGTTTATTTATCTTACTACCAATTCCTAGGGTTCCCACAATTGTACCTGTTGTCACCAGTGAAGATGAAGATGTTGAAATAGAAAATGAAATTGAAGAAGTTGCTGAAGAATCAGATAAAAGTTATCAACTTTCTTTACAAGGTAAATTAGATGCAAGTCCTAGGGGTTCACCACTTGCAAGGTTTATCTCTGTGCCTAGTGGTTCACCACTCGTGATCTCTGTGAATTTAGTTTGTTTAATCTGTGGTGCTATTTGTTTCTTTGACACAAGATTTTTCTTTGAGATTCTCTTTTTTTTCTTCCCTAATTTGTCAAAACCAATGTGAGTGGAGTATAAAGACTGTTAGTAATTGTCACTCAAAAGGTGTCAATTTTTACCCCTTTCTCATTTAATAAAATCTGTAATTTTGAAGACTTTGTTCATCTGTACATAGCATAAATATTGTGTTTGATTATAAAGCATCACTGGTTTTAAATTATTTTAGAAGGGAGTGAGATGGATGAAGGCAAGAAGAAAGGCAGTGCATCAGAGTAAGTACAATGTTAAGCCATCAATGGAAATACATTGGAACTCAGTTAACATTCATGTATAGACACTATAGAGATATGATTAAGTGTCCATGTTATCCAAGAGTAAAAAAAAGATAAAGCACTATGTACAGTATATTAGCATCACTAGTTCCTTCAGCAACAAGCTGGTCTCCCAGGAAGCCAACAACATGCCTCTTTACCCCCCTCTTTCCATAAGTGCTCTGTTTTAAGGGTATTTACAGCACAAAGCCCAAAAGTATGACCAGCTATAATGTATTGAGACACATTTTTTTGAAAGATCAATCATCCAATCAGCAGCCAAAGATTCTCTTATCTTATCTCTTATTAAGCGCTAATTGGAAGATGGTGAGACAAAACTATGTGAATACATTAACACTGGTCACAATTTTGACATTTGTGCTGTAAAGCTTCATAGAATGGAATTAACAAGTCAAAACTAGTGTGAGGTGGCTGTGAAACAAACTTGGGACCTCTCACATCAGAAAGCCCCTGTGTCTATATTACAATAACAGTAAAAATAGTGAATGGAAATTTACATGTGCATTAAGTACTACAATATTGTGAGCACTTGGTCAGTTGAATGGTGTTTTAGATGTTGGTACTTGAATTGAATCATCAGCATCATCACCATTAATTACTATAATTAGCACCATCATTCCTGTGGAGTCAGCTTGTGTTCATGTATAATAACAATGATTATTTCTACTGAATGTGTGAAACATTTGTTTGTAGCAATGAAGAAGAAGAATGGCTAAATGCACTAGAAGCAGGAGAACTTGATGATTATGGTCGCTTGAAGCAGGAAAAAGATATTAGCATGATGACAGCCAGACAGGTATCGATTTGTTCTGCATACTGTACATGTATTAAGATGAACTCAAAGTGGACACCCAGTACAGTATGTGCAGTCAAATCCTCCATCCACAGCAAATGTGACTCTCCATGGGAAAACAGGGAATAAGGTGATTGCAAACTCATGGCAAAGTTGCATATTAAAACAAAAGAGACATGTGTTAGCACAATGCCGTGCATGTGCAATCACCTTTTTCACCAGTTGCTTAATTCTTGTGGAGGGTCACAAATTCTGTCATGGAGTTGAGTTATTCTGCAAGAGGAACTCAGCAAAGTCACCCTTCTTTTGTGTCAATTTTTTGGCTTGCTCAAATGAAACCAACTGGAGCTCTGCAGTATGCATGCAGCCATGAATCCCTGAAGTGTGGCCTTGTGGGCTTTGCAAATAGCATCTTTTTTGTGATAGCGACATTGGGTAATCTGCAGGCGTTGTCTTGACCATGTTCACAATATCATTATTTGTATAAACGAACTGAAATTAACTATCTGCAATGCATCTTTCATGTTTCCCACATTGATTTACTCAGAATAAATACAAACAAAATAAACTATTTACATATGCTACTGTAGTATAATAGAACATTAGTAGTAATAGTAAACTCCTAGTAAAACTGTAACTTGTAGTTTTAATGCATACTTGTTTTCTTACAGAGAGCTATGCTTGGACATGAGATTGAGGGTGAAAACCAACTGCTTGAATTACCAACAGGTTGGTAACTATGACAACAGCCAAGTAATGTAACCATGGTAACACCTCTACCACTGGATTACTAGTTAACATTACATCAGAGTGACGTCAAATGTACGCTTTTGATCATGTGTGTGTGCCATCATAGATGAGGTTCCATTCACACTAGAATGTCAGTTGGGGCTTTCTCACTTTCAAGATTCACTTTCAAGATGAGTGCATGAACAAAAACATACATGTACACTTGACGTCTGTACTGATAAAACGTCTTGTGCTTAAACTCCCTAATGTAGTACACCTCAGGACTTCAGGTTTTATAATTGTTGTATTTTGACAGAAACTAGAAGAAAGGATGAAGACTCTGAGGAAGCTCAGAAGAAGAGAAAACAGAGAGCCAAGAAGAGAAAGCAACAAATGCAGAAACAAATTGAAGATAACAAGGTTAGAGGGTGTGCTGCTATGATGGGTAAAAAACAACTTTTGGGCAATGTGCATGATTTGGGTTAAAAAATAGTGTGTGATCCATCACTGAATTAACTTAAAGTGCATAATGCATGATTTTCTATATTCCATCTGTACGATAGGCACAAACTGTGAAAAAGTTACTTGAGAGGGAAACCAACAGAGCTAAAAAGGATGAAGAAAAGGTACAAGAAAGAAATAAAAAACTGAATACTTTTCTTTGCTTATAAATGCAATACTTATGAATATTTCTCCTCTTAGGCTCGCAGACAAAAAGCTGAAAAACCACACATTAGATACTTAAGTAGTAAAAGTGGTTTCTCATTATCTTATCCAACTGGGATGGATTTCCCTTTCAAAGGACAGAAATCTGTTGGGTAAGTTGTTTGATTCATACCATAATTTGAGTCCCAGGTTGGGTAATGGATTATATACAAATGTACATGTGTATCGACTGGAGCCCATTTCTCAAAAGATCTACATGCAATAACTTCTGTAGGCGTGATAATGCATGATGGTAAAAATTATAGACTGGGTGAGCACCTTTAATGCTGTAAAATTGTAAAAATTGAAAATAATGTTTGCTTGAAGAAACACCTGTAAATGTTATCAGCAAGTTAACAGGCCAATGAAGTTATCAGGTCTTTCAAGAAATGAGCATCAGATTTTGGTTTGTTTTTCTCTATCACATTGCAAGGGGCTTTCCAGTTTTTGTTTGTGCCCCAACATCATTCTTCCTTTGGAACTTTGAATTATTTATGAAGACTGTGCAGAGGGCTTACAAATATCTTCATCTTTTGTCAACAGGCAACCAAAACCCAAGGAAAAGTGTAGAGCAAAGGGCTGTAATAATGACAAGAAATACAACTGCTCAAAGAATAACTTTCCTGTATGTAGTTTAGAATGTTATAGAATTGTAAAAATGCTCCCTGCTGTTACACAAGCTACTGTATAAGAACAATTTATTGTAAATAAAACAAGCTATAAACATTGCTATTATATGTAATATTTTATGTTTATTTCAAAATGGTAGCCACCTATGCAGATCTAGATGAGGTAAAACCTAACTGAAAAATTGAGGACTTGCAAAGACATGTTCATATAACCATTGTAAAGCCCAATTTTGTAGGTCTTTTTGGAGTAGACATAGATACTTTGTAAGCTTTGTTGTATTGTACTCACTTGAAGTCTTACATGCATTTGCCTGTCAACTGTTAGGTACTGTGAAAATTTGAGTTTTTGTGGCACAATGGTGCTGTACTTCCCTAAGCAAGATGGCTGTCATCTTGGAACAAGCTTATACTTTTTATTCACTGATATTGTAAATAAAAAAATAGAATTTACATTTTTAACCATATATGCTAGTGATTTCTTTTGCCTTTATGGTATTTTTTTGACATACTGTACAACCACTCAACTGAACACAAATGGGAAGTTGATCAAGAAAAAAAGTCTGCTCTCCATCCCTCCCCTTGGAAAATTTGTGTGACATATGCAATCATGGAACATTTTTCTCAATTCAGTGTGACAGACCTTGAGGAAAAATTAGCTGCTGTTTCTGTTATTCCCTTGGAATGAATACTTGTTTTTTTTTAAGATTAAAAGCAAAGAATAAACCCCTAGAGGCTTGTCATGCTTAATTTGGAATACAACGTCATGATGTACATACTGTATATTGAAGTGTTTTTATTTAACTACTGTAGTGCAACAAAAATATTAATAGCTTACACCATAGTTAAAAGAACACAAAAGAATACAAATGGAATCATGATCTACAATAATTATTGTGTATTAGTCTAAATTATTTTTCACATTATTAAGTAAAATCACTCTAGAAATATCACTAAGGAAGTTGTGAGAAAACAGCCTTTTTGCTTGCTCCCCAAGGTTGCTGTGAAAAGACACCTGTTTTCTCAGTCTACAAAGGTATAAACCAGGAATACTAGAGCAGATCATGCACCGAATGCAAATAATTGGCGCCCACTAATTTTTTTGGACTGACTAGCCTCGTGTTCAAGGGAGAAAGTCAGTTGTGAAACAATAGTTATTCAAATTAGATGCCATATTTAATATGCAAATTTTGCATGCATTCAGTCTATGAGTAGAAAAAAACCAGCAGTATGATCATAAAGTGTGTGAGGGAAGTAACAGCACAGTCTTTGCCATGAGGTTTCCCACAGTCATTCTAGATCTACTCTGTTCCAATTTTGTCTTCAGTTGTTGATCCTACCATTGGTACTGCTTTACTTGAAACTACACCAACTATGATTGGGGGTTAATTAAGAAAAAAATCTCTAAAATATAAGACTTTTTTGACTGTAGTTTTAAAGTTATATTGTGCAACAAAACCAACATAACATGACCACCAATGCAAGTGCATGGGTTGATACTACAATAAGTACAAGATAAAGATAAAGTAAGTCCTTGTTTACTGTTTTATTACTACATTGATCTGTAACCTGTGAACAGACTGGGGAACGAGGGGAAGGGAGAAGGAAGGGAAGGGGCTGAGCCCTTTTCCTTTCTAATGTACCCTCCCCTCCCACCTCCTAGCCTGTTCACAGGCTATAGCTAGATTTAGCAAGCATGAATCACCAACAGTCCGTTACACTGATTTGTAATGTTTAAAATGACCGTTGACAGATTTTATTTGAAAACAGCTGAAACCGTGTAGATTTAGCAGGTATGAATCGTGAACAGTCCGTTACACTGATTTGTAATGTTTAAAATGACCGTTGACTGATATCATTTGAAAACAGCCGAAACTGTGTACTATGCTAATCACGCTGAATGGGATCGTGAGTGTGAAATAGACTGTGTCGTACTGTGACAGTGTCAGTCCTATGATGCCTATAAACACTTTTGAATTCCTGCCATATCTGTGCCATGACCATGCATGCCATTTCCACAGTCACATGAAATCTACTCTAACTATAATGTGCCTTGCATGAAGATTAAACAACTGTTTGCTTGTTTTTCTCTCTTAGTGATGGCTTGTTGAGATCTAGATAGCCAATCACACTCGATTTAACAAACCCGCTGTAAGATGAGGATCTCATTCAGCGTGATTAGCACAGTACACAGTTTCAGCTGTTTTCAAATAAAATCCGTCAACGGTCATTTTAAACATTTTAAATCAGTTTAACGGATTATTGGCGATTCATGCTTGCTAAATCTACCTGAAATTATTAAACTGGAAAGTCAGGTCTAGTGGCTATCTACACTTATCAATGTTGTTTATTATGTTATATCAGAAACATGTTTCTGGTTATATATATGTACATATAGCTTGTCTCCAACAGTAAGCTATAGTTTCTCTTTGATCCAAATGCTACAAAATATATAGAAATAATGCAAATCAGTATTCAAAAAGTCAGATTTTATAATCGTTAATCCAGTATAAACATACCATTCAGTGTGAGTGTCATCATTCGAATTCGTTGAAATTATGTCTTTAACAATCTGTGGAGGATGAAGTCCAAACTTCTCAGCTCTTTCCCATCTCTCCATCCTTGAAATTCCTTGAAAGAAGCAGAGATTTTTGGTAACCTTTTAGAATCATGCTTTAAGCTTTCGATATGCAGGATTATTCAAAATTTTTGGAAACAAGGAGAAAGATACTTTCAACAATCTACGAAATTTCATGTTTAAATAGTCCAATTTTCGAGTTATACTGTACATAAACAGTATTAGAGTTAAGGTTTAATGAATAAGGTTAATCTTACATAATAAGCTGATAGATTGAAAATTCAGCTTACCTATACATGGCCCATATTCCAAGGTCAAATCGAATTCTCTTAGCAACTGAAGATCCTTTTCTTCTCTATCAGAAACATCAGTTGCTGGAGAAGATAAAAGGAGATCGTTGGTTGAACGATATTGAAAGTGTCTGGCTGCCAGACGACGTCAACAACAACAAAATTGTACCTGGTATTTTTTGCTTTTTATCCTTGGTTGTTTTGAAGTCTTGTTTGATAACTCTTTGCTTCTTTACTTTAGGAAAGGAATCTGTTATTAATTTGTTCGACATTGTGACAAAATCAAGAGGATTCTCCTTGTAATTCTGATGTCTCCTCTCAAACAGCTGAGACAAGCGCATAAAAAGCACGCTTCTTTCTAACGAAGACTATGATTGGACAATTAAAACAATGACTTCAAAACATTTCGACTGGAATGGACTGGACTGCAGGAGTGCACTCAACTGGACTGGATCAAATGTGGATTGGAACACCAACAAGGTATTTTGCTAGAGTAAAGGTGTCGTAGGGAAACATTGAAATATTGTAGTTAAAAAAGTAAATCCTGTTGACTGAAATTTTTTAATACAGAAAGAATAGAGGGGGGATGGGAGGGGAGGTTTTAAAAAACTTGAATTAAGACACGTTTATATAAAAAACTTTAGAAGGCACATGAAATGTCATATTTATGTATTTTGGACTTTTATGAGTTTAAAATAGTATTTAAGAGCTTACGAATTTACGTATTATAGCTTTAAATTTTATGGTGACATGCCAGATAATCAGTGAGCTTGATGTGTTATGAATGATAAGATAAACTTTTATTTCAACACGACAATGATTGAAGCTGATAGCTTGTGGGGTCGTACATCAAATAAATAACTAACAAAATACTAAAAACTTATAAAAAATATATGAATATAATATTTGGTCGGGCTGCCTGTGGTTCATAGTCAGGGAATCTCAAAAAGCTGTGAGGGGCCCTAAATCTAACATGATCTAAATGAATGCTGTATAAACTATAGGCTCGGATTTCAGCCGTCAGGGTTTCGTGCGCCCGCGATACTCATCCCCGTGTCCTAATGGGCTATATAATAGAGGAGGGAGTCAGGCAGTCATTAAAGTGCTGGTCCCGAACTCGAGACCATGGTCTCTTGGCTGGTCGTATGAAAATTTGCCCTTTTTTTGAAAACTTTTCTTGAGCACAAAAAAGCTTTATTAGGCTTTGAAAACCGTCCTTCTATAAAAATTGTTTGAAAAATTCATCCTTATGTACCGGAATTTTGTATTTGAATATCCACAAAATCACGTCCGCCATTAATTGAATGCATTCCACCGCGTCAGCGATTAATTGGCCAGCGGTGTTGCTCTTTTCTTCTTATGACGTCATATGCGCAACCATTTCACTGCTTGCACGCTGTAGCTTTGCAAATGGCTAAATAAATAAATATAAATGAACACTCATGGATAAATCCTTATCCAGCGGATAAAATCTATACAAAATCTATACAGTGGATAACTCTTATCCGGTGGATAACTTTATCCGACCTTCGTACAACCGGGCCCTGATGATAATTCCACTTAGTAATCTGTAGAAAAGAATAATGCTGAAATTAGCGGGCCGAAAGGAGTTTTCTATGTTGTGGCAAGTGAAGTATTGAAAACCCAAAAGGTCAAGACATTAAAAAAGCTAAAGATTTAGTGGATACAGGGGTAAGTCACTGATAACGTAAAATTTGGTTGTGACGGGGGTTTTTGTTTTTGTTTTTGTTTTGTTTTGTTTTTTGTTTTTTGTTTTGACTGTATTCTTACCAAACATATCATTTAATTTCTCGTGAAAAGTGGAGAGTATTCTTACCAAACATATCATTTCTCGTGAAAAGTGGAGGGTATTCGATCTTACCAAACATATCATTTCTCGTGAACAGAGTGTGTGTGTGTGTGTTTGGGGGGGGTGCTTCAACCCCGAAGCCTTCCCGTCTCTGCATCCCTGGGGATATCATGCTCAGTACTAAAAATGCTGATGTCTACATGTGCAAAACTTAACAATGATGATATTACTGATGCTCAGTTTAAAACGTCATAAGACAGCCTCTTTGGTTCCAAGAGTATTATGGTCTCTTGTGTGTGCTCAATCAAGACATCCAGGAACATATGAAGTGCAAAATACTAGTAACAACTGCAAGCAGCAGACAAATCCAGACAAGCCGTTGTATTATCCTATACAAGAACTGGGGTATACTCGGAATGTGTTATCACTGAAGTCTGCCGACCAGAAGAACACTGGAACTTTAGCCTCTTTTAAAAAGAAACTTAAAACATTTTGGTTTTGACATTTTTCACTTGAACTGTCTGCTTTTTGTTTATTTTTTGCTATATTTTTGTAAAGCGCGTAGTAATACTTACTAATCACTTTTTAAATACATTTTGACTTTTTTAAAGCTGTATTTTGATTTTTCTCTCCTATAAAGGTCTATAAACCTGTCAGAATGAAAGGCTGGAAGCTAAGATTATCAAACCTCAACCGGCAATCGTTCACAACAGTTGAAAAACATTCTCTAATTCAACTCCTGAGCGAAGTTGGATGCATCTACCATTCAGGAGACACGAATCCTGCGATTTTATAATAATAATAATAATAATAACCAACTTTATTTTCTGAGGGTAACACCAAACAGTTGACACTGATAAACTTGTGGCCCTCCTAACATTAAAATATATTTTCAACGAATAACTGAAATAGCCTTTGATCAAGACTCGTAGACACCAACATAGACACACGTCATATTCAAGGCGCTGTGCAATTTTCCCAGCAACTTGTCTCGCAACAGCGTTGCAAAACAAGTTGCAGAGGAAATTAATGCGCTGTTACACTGTGCAATTTTCCCCAGCAACTGGCCAAAAATATTGCACTAAGTTGCTGGGGAAAATTGCACAGTGTAACAGCGCATTAATTTTCTCTGCAACTTGTTTCGCAACGCCGTTGCGAGACAAGTTTCTGAGAAAATTGCACAGTATAACAGCGCCTTCAAGGCCTAGAGCAATGAGTTTGTTTAAAGAAATTTTATATTGAAAACTTTTAGTATAATCATGTATTTGCATCTACTTTAATATAACAAGCCTTTTGCAGAGAAAATGATCCGCTCAGACAGATACTTGAAATTTAGGCCTTGAGGATATATATTACTGTCAAATTTTGGTCAAACTAAAGGCGCTGTTACACGCTGAAACATTTATCTGAAACTTGTGTCGATCGCCGATGCCAGACGAGTTTCATAAGGGGTGTTACATGCTGAAATTTTGTCCTGAAACTTGTTCGCGGCACAAGTTTCTGTTGCAAGAGTAGAAAGCAGTTCTACACTTTTCGTGAAACCGTCTCATGAAACCGACCCGGGGAAAGTTTCAGCTAAATGACTATGTTACACGGTGCACGGCAAAATACGTTGTGAAACTTTGTTGTCTCGCAACGGCGATCGACACGAGTTTCAGAGAAACGTTTCAGCGTGTAACAGCGCCTTAAGAAAACCGTGAACACTTACAAGATATGTCTGGAATGTTCAATGTGTTCTTGTAAATCAAATCTCTAGTAAAATAATACAAAATTCAAGTTTGGAAATGAAAAGCAATCAATTTTGGTGCGGAAATGATCTATTTGTGATTATTAGCTGTAGTTTTAAGACTTTGGATGTAACTGTTTACACCGCAAAAGCAAGAGAGCATAAATATTTATGCTCTATTGGCAAAAGACATTCCAAACATATTTTAGGGAGTGTTCACCGTTTTCTGAGTTTGACTATAACATTAAATGCGTTGGCTAGCCTGGAAAAGGTGAGAAAAATCTTAAAACCACATTGATTCTTTTTGTTGTAAGAGAATTATCATCAGGTTAGTCGTTGTGCAGACACAGACAGACAAAGCTCAGCTCCTAGCTACCGGTACATTTTCGTTATGAAAGCTTCTCGGTCATGTTCGTTATCATGCGGCCGAAGGTTGTGAGTTCGAATCTGGACGGATTCGCTCAACTTTTTAAAATATTCTCTAGCCTTCTAAACATTGATTCCTTTCAGTTATACTTACTGATCACTTTATAAATACATTTTGACTTTTTTAGAGCTGTATTTTGATTTTTTCTCCCCTATAAGCTATGTCAAAATGAAAGGCTGGAAGCTGAGTCCAGCCATATCTCCAATCGCGCGGTAATCGCATTGCAGCTAAAACCCATCAAATCCTCAACCATATCACACATCGCTCACAAAGTCGAAAAAGATTCTCTAAAGCAATTCCCGAGCGAATTTGGGTGCAAAGCGATCTATGATTTTCTGAACGAATCCTTCGAGCCTTTGACCGAGAAACGTAGACACCACCATAGATATCACGTCATTCTCAAGGCCTAGAGCAATGAGTTAGTTTATAGAATGTTTATATTGAAAACTTTTAGCATAATCACGTATTTGCATCTACTTTAATATAACAAGCCTTTTGCAGAGAAAATGATCCGCTCAAACAGATACTTGAAATTTAGGCCTTGAGGATATATATTACTGTCAAACTAAGCAAACCGTGAACACTTAAGATATGTCTGGAATGTTCAATGTGTTATTGTAATTAATGTAACTTTTGGAAAAATAATACAAAATTCAAGTTTGAAAATGAATAGAAATCAATTTTGGTGCGGAACTGATCGACCTGTGATTATTAACTGTATAGTTTTAAGAGTTTGGATGTAATTGTTTACATCGCAAAAGACATTCCAACAAGAGAGCATAAATATATGCTGTCTTGATTCCAAACATATTTTAGGTGTTCACGGTTTTCCTAGTTTGTGTTTGACTGTTATGTATACCGAATGCTGGGCAACATGTTGCATTCGGCTGCCGAAGGTTTTATACAAATTCTAACGAATCTTGGAACTTGCGCGGGCAGTACGTGCTAGGTTCGCCAACGAAGTTCGTTGTAAACTTCAGAAGTCACGACTTGGGAACCCGCTTGTGAAAATATCATTTGCTAAACAATGTACACACACTCGTACACACTTACAATAATGATGAACAACTGATAAATTGAATTTGAAAATGTTCATTTGTTTCTATGTGTTTTGCACGTGCACGTATTTCATTTTATTTATTTTATCTTTCAGTAATCCTAACCCTAACGGCCAAGTATATTGAAATATGGAGTACCTTCCAGACCTCATCTTCCATCCCTTAGTTATACTGCTTGCACTCTTGATTCTGGTTGTTTTGATCTACTGTGTTGGTGTGTATAACTACAGGGTTCTCCATGGAATGAATATTCCTGGTGCAAAACCTTTCCCATACATTGGTAATCTACGAGATTTTGCCAAATATGGAGGTATGCACTTCTGCATATTGGAATACATGAAGAAATATGGCAAAGTATTCAGTCTGTGTGCTGGACGAAAGGCATCCATTGTTATTGCTGATCCAGAGCTACTGAAGCAGATCATGGTCAAAGATTTTGATTACTTTACCGACCGCTTTTTTGTCTTGAGGGACAATAACCGCTGCTTGGAACAGTTGCATGGTGGTGATTGGAGAAGAATGCGTTCAATTTTGACCCCAACCTTTACCACTGGCAAGTTAAAGAAGATGGTTCCAGCCATTGAAGAGTCTTGTAGGACTTTGGTGGACAAATTTGAAGGAATTGCGGAAACTGGTAAGTATATAGTACGCCAATCCAATTCAATATTCATAACTTTGAAGAAATTGATTTTCCCATGGTGTTCTTTAATTTGGAACGGGAATTCTTCTCCTGCTCCTGCTCCTTCTCCTACTCCCCTTTCTCTTCCTGTCTCACTCCCTTATCCTTTTTGTTTCAAACGAAAAAGCATTAAAGTTTACTACTTTGACAAATTCCCTCTCAGGACCTTCAGTAGCTCCTTCCCGTAATATAGAAGAGATAGAGAAATGAAAAATCAATCGATTCTCTTCTATTAGTCAAGATCATTTTCGGCTGACTATAGGGATGTAATTGCAGGAAAAAGTGTAAATATGTTCTCCTGGTTTGGTCTCATGAGCTTGGAAGTCATTCTCTCTACTGCATTTGGAATCAAATCCCCAGTCCAAACTGAGAAGCTATATAACAAGTTCCTAATAAAGGCACAAGAAATTATCAAGAGTCCGACGATGATCCGAGTATTATTGATGCTTCCTCTTAGTAAGATGTGGATTCGCAGTATGCTGGCGTTCGGTGGGCAAAAAGAATACCTTAAGAGTGCCGCACAAGGCATCTTGAAATCGAGAAAAGGCGAAAAAGAAAAAATTCAAAGAGCTCAAGATTTGGTGGACATCATGCTCTCTGCCAAAAATGCCGATGGAAGCTCTGCTCTTGATGACGATGATATAACTGCTCAAGCGATATTATTTCTACTTGCTGGCTATGAAACATCAAGCACCACCCTGACGATGATCTCTTACCATTTGGCGCTCAACCCAGACATCCAAGAGCGCTTGAGATGCGAAATACTCATAGCTCTGCAGACCAATCCAGACAAGCCGTTGTACGATCTGGTACAAGAACTGGAGTACTTGGATTGTGTCATCAATGCAGTCCTTCGCTTGAGTCCCCCAACCCACATGGTCAATAGACTCTGCTCCAAGCCTTACAAAATCAGTGATGACACAACGATTCCTGCAGGAATGGAGGTCATCATTCCCATATACAGTTTGCACCACGACCCAGAGGCATGGCCCGAGCCAGAAAAGTTTGATCCTGAACGTTTTCGTGGTCCTGCCAAGGAATCCAGACATCCATTCCAGTTCATGCCGTTTGGAGAAGGTCCTCGCAACTGCATTGGGAAGAGATTTGGTTTGTTGGAGGCCAAGATCACTTTGGTGAATCTACTGACAAAGTACAAGTTTGTGCGCAGTTCAGAAACCCAAGTCCCACTAAAACAGATTGCAGGCCGCACATTGATCCCTGAAGACGGTGTTTTTGTTGGAGTAGAATCGCACAACCACTAAATCTGAAGGAGAGGATCGTACTTTGTACTGTTTGATTTAGCGGACCTTTAGCCTGGATTTTATAGTCCTTGATAGTTTGTTTTACTCGTATTAATTCGCCGAAGAATCGTCTTTGCGGTCAAAGTGTTCCTGTTTTCATTCAATTACCAAGAATTATCTGGAAGAGAATCCAACCTTATTTTCGGCCCTTTTATTTGTTATTTCAGCGTGCGCCCTTTAAAAGTATTAGGCCCTGTTCAAACGAGCTCTCAAGTCGATTCAAGTTTTGACTTGCGCGGGCTTGCATCTTCGTTTGAACACCAACTTGCATCGACTTGCGTCTACTTGCATCGACTTGAGAGCACTTTGAACGTGCTCAAATTTTTTCTCAAGTCGATGCAAGTTTTTCCTCGTTTGAACAGTCACCACGCTAAACTTCATAAGTTGTTTTTCATATTTTTTCGTCCGAACTTCTGCACATTTCTTCTCCTACAAATAATTCAAACAAAAACAAAACTGATTTTCTCGCTGTCCTTCAGCTAACTGATTTTCCTTGAATGTTTTTGAACATTTTTCATCGACTTACGTGGAGAGGTGTTCAAACGAGGACGCAAACGAGCAGGCAAATATCGCAGACTTAGACACTTCCTCAAAGCTCGTTCAGAGGGCAATCTTAAGGGATTCTTTTCGTGGACCTCAATGGACGCTCACATAATTTTTTAGTTTTTTAAATGCTACTAGTTTTTGCATGGTGACTTGTTGAGAACAGTAAATTTCCCGTTAGCGCCCTCCTTTTTTGTATTCATTTATTTTATCAATTTACTATTTGGGTTAAAATTTTCATAGCTTCAGTTGATAATGAAATTGTAATTTCAATTAGATGCTAACCAAGAAGTTTCACCTAATATCAATCAATCTATCAATCTACAAGTCCTCAGGGGCGGATCCAGGATTATCATCAGGAAATGGGTACCCGGAGGTTTAATGGGTGCACCATCTTCACGAGCGGGTGCACCATCATATAATTTGGAAACTGCTGAGAGGATATTTTGGAAAAATATTGAGAAAAAAGAACTTAGAGTCGTCTCTGAAGGGGGTGTGCTACCCCTGCACCCTTCCCCTAAATCCGTCCCTGGTCCCTGATTAAAGTGGTGAACAAGTTATATGATTTTTTTTCTCGACAAGGAGCCACTGAAAATAAACTGAAATGCATAACAATTTTTGAGATAATGAAGAAACTCACATTTGTTTAAAATCCAGACTCAAGGACGTCAAAACAAATTTCACGTGGATAAGTAGCTGCTACATTAATGTTTAAAATTTCGGCGATAAAATACTCAGCACACAAACGTACACTGGACGGAGCCTAGAGACGCTCCCTCCCTCCCAACAAGAAAAACTAGTAGAAACATTCAAAACCAAACTCAAAGCTGAAAAAAAAGAACGTTAACAAAAGACAAATAAATTAAAGCAACGCTTTTGAAACGCTTTTGATAGAGTAGTTAAAAACAGAACCCCTTTATGGGCATTTTTTTTGAAGAATAGTCGCAGCATGTTCATATATATTCATATATATATATATAAGTTTTTACACTGATCACTTTTCTAGATTTTGTAGAAACAAGCATTCCCTAACACTGATCGAGGACAATGTCTTGATCTGAGAAAGGGAGGGGGAAAAAACGCTTTTCATAAACGCTTTTGATAGAATAGAAAAAATAAAATCAAACAGCTAGAGAACCAAAAAAATAATTTAAACGCTTTATGAACATCTTAATGGAAGCTAAGATACAACACTTTTAAATTTCATTTTAATGCAAATACGAATACTGTTGTATGTTTTGCCCTTGCGTTGTATAAATAGACCGTTTTCCTTGCCATGTATCGCACTGATCGATGATGACGATAGACGCTGTCGAAACATGTCTCTATTAAAAATGAAACTTGAAAAGTGTCGTATCTTCCACTGAGATCATCGTACAATTGCTATTGCTACGTCCTTTTGGTAGCTTTATGAACACTTTTTGTAGAATAGTCGCAACATATTTTCATATCACTTTTCTAGATTTTGTAGAAACAAGCATTTCCTAAAATCAGTGGAGAACGATGTCTTGATCTAAGAAGGGAAGAATATTGGGAAGTGCTTATTGCTGGGAGCGAAGCGAGCAGCAACACTATTCTTGGTGTGGGATTCCTGTGCGATTTATGACGTCACCTTAATATTGATCCACGAACTCGATTTTTATGTACGGTGGTATGTTCATGGCGAACCTTGACGTCACAGGGATGAATTGGGATTCCTGTGCGATTCCATTCGAGAGGTTTTATGTTTCTCGAAGTATAAATGAGGGTTACAAAATGCTAAGTGATATTTTTTCGAGAGGGCAATGTTCTGTTACGGGTCATTTTGCGTATTACTGTTCGAATCGAAGCTCGTCTACAAGCCAAGATAATAAGTATGAAGTGAGGTCGCGCTGAACCTGAATCTCTGCAATATATTTGGTTACCCTATGAAAGAAAATTTTATACTTTGTATGTGATGGAATTGTATTTATCATTCGTTTAATCTAAAGCGTCAAATACAGTAGACAATGCGGTATCTTTGACCGTGATGCAACGTCGGCAACTAGCTTTTTAAAATCAGTTAGTTTTATAATCATTGCCAACGCTAGCCGTTTGTGATTGTTTGAAAAATTGCTTTTACTCAAAGTGCTAAATATTTTGAACTGTGTGTGTCCGACACTGATCCTGGAGAATTATGTTTTGTAGTTCAACATTGAAGGTCAACTAGCAGTGTTCGTCACACAACGCACAAGAGATAGACAAGAAACATTTCATATATCAGAGAAAGCGGTGTACTTTCGTGAGTTTTAGGGGAACAGTTCTGCTAACGTGGATACACCAGCTGTTTTCTGCTCGCAGCACTTCACTTTCTATTAGAAATGGCTAGTTTTAAAAATAGTTACATTTGTGTAATAAATCACAACAAACACTAAAGATGATTTGACTTGGTCTTTTACTCGTAAACTCACGTCACCCAACTCAACTCGTGCTTACATGTAACACAGGAATCCCACTCAATATACAAACACAGGAATCCCACTCACTATATAGACTAGTTTCAAAATTACTTGATACCGAGGCTAAAGCGAATACAACAAAAGAAATGCTGGTCATGGCTGGCTGGTTTCTTTTGTTTAGTCATGTTAGCCTCGTTGTCAAGCAAATTTTGAAAAGTGGTCTATTGGTAATACTAGCCGTTTCTAACAGAAAGTGAAGTGCTGCGAGCGATATAAAATGTTTTCAAACGGGATGACTAGCGCTTGATACAACAACACAAGTTTTTAGAAATGTACAAGTACATTTTATTCAAATCTATCATAACTTTTTCAGACAATCACAAAGAATTAAAAAGATGTACTTGATAAATATCGATCTGACACATTTAAATACATTGTAATTTACAGATGACAGAGAATCTGACAAAGAATTGTTTTGGTTCATGTGCATAAATATATGTGGATTTAACTGAACTGACGTGAGAGTAGTCTGTAAATAAAGCAAAACTGGCTTCGATTCACCAGGAATTTTAGCGATATCGATCAATCAATCATTAATCGTTAGAGTCGTTTTGGTATGAGTGGGAAACTTACCGTACCGTATCGTAACTGTACCAGTATCATGCATAGTTTCTATAAAAACATTCGAAATTCCTGCTGTAACCGTATCGTATTGTTAGGAGAAGCACGAGGCGTAGCCGAGTCCCGCGTGCTTCTATAACTCAACATAGCACGCTGCCTCGTTTTCTATTTCTACAATATAAAACGCGCGCGCATGTCTCTGTACTGTGATATAAACACTCTGGAAGATGTAGAGCACTCGAAAAGCAAGAGAAACACTCGGCTATGCCTCGTGTTTCTAAGCTTGCTTTTCTCTTGCTCTACATCTTCCATCATGTTTATATCACAGTACAGAGACGTGACATGCGCGCGCGTTTTATATTCCTTAAATACAGACACCCGATTGCTGAAATTTGTAAAGGTCTGTCTGATATTGAGTGCATTCTAAAGGAACATCGAGAATACGTGTGATAATTTCTAAAACATCTTCGAGTTCGAGTTTTGTTGCTCGGACATTTAATATTCCATTGGGAAAAACATCCATTGTTTATTGGCCATTCAAGTAAAGCCGATGTTCACTTAGCTGGCGTGTTCTTGCTCCGATAATATCAATAGCTTGGGCTACAATTTGATCTTCTAATTTGGAGATCCCATTACTGCAGTTAACCTGTAGGCAATCCCTGCACTTGGCGAATTTTGTAAAATAAAATAAAATATTTTACTAAGAACGACATAACACATATTTCACGACGTTTCGATATCTCCGACAATCCGACATCCGTCGTCACGGATCGGGAATCCGCTGTTACATTGCGTGACTATTGTACAGTGCAATCTCTGACAATCTGCATCGTCGAGACAAGAACTCACGCGAAAACTGCCCAGAACAGGCTTACAATAATCTGTGTTTCTACACTTGGAAAAATAAGGTGAGAGATATCTTAAAACCAAGAAAGAATGGGCTAGCTTAAAACTACATCGATTCTTTTTGTTGTACGGGAATTAGAATAACGTAATCAACGTTAGTTGGGAAGAGATGTAAAGTTCCTTAAAGTTGCATAAATATGCAAGTAATCTTCGAAAATATAGTGATAAGGTAACTGAACTGCAGGTCAAAGGGTCTAAAAATCAAAAACTTTCATTTGGCAAAGCATTTAACATTCGCAGAATCCTTTTTATAGATCGGAGATTGACAATTATGCAACGAAGTTATTCAATTTCGTGACTTTACTGCGTCACGAGACAATCCTACTGTCAACAACTTAATCGGTAAACAACAGTGCTGAAAAAATCTTCTAAACTGAGTACTGTTTTCCATGAGAAATGTTACTAAATCGTTCGTGAGTTTGATGAATATTTCTGGCATTTGTTTATTGAATTCATATCATTACAACTTTCTTACCTCAAACTACATCAGTTCTACCTCACAACGTACCGAGTCAGTACGACAAAACAATATATAATATAGTACGTACAGCTGCTTCACTGGCTTCAAGACCGTAAATAAGCTTTTGATCTCACTCTCAGAAAACTCACATAAGAACATAAATATGGGGCGACGCTATAACATGGACTTCCCCTCCCCTCCCCTCCCCTCCTCTCGCCTCCCCTTTCCCTCACAATTTCCCCCTCGCCTGGAGCCAGCTACGCAGGCTACGGAATGGTGGAATGGCGGAATTGACGGGATGGCGGAATGGACGGAATGACGGAAAATTCGTGTAAATCCTAAAACCGGAACGGCGAAAAATACCAATCGATTATAGACATGATTATTTGGAATATATAACAATAGAGGTTACCTTAATTCCTTGAAACTGAATCGATCTGAGTCGTAGTCGAACGAATATTTACAGACTTTACAGGTACCTGTAGTACATACGAAGCTTAAAGGTGCTGGGACATATTTCGTTACTAAGCAACATGGTTGCTATGTTGACTGTAAAAGCGAGTGCCAGAGCTCATTGACGTCTTCAAGTCCATTTTACGATTTTTTTAAAAAAGGTCATTTTTGGAATGCCCCCGTTTCTTTGGGTCTTAAAGGTTTTTTAATTTATATCGAGAGAGTGGAAAAAATAATTTTTCATTGCAATTAATTCAACACAAAATATGCTACAAATTTCTCATATTATCAGTCGGCTAAAGCTAAGCAAAAAATGGGGCAAAACATCGTAAGTGAAAGTCTTAAAACCAAATATAAGCATATTGAAGCTGTTCATCATGATAAGCGTAAAATAGCGAAGTAAGACGAAAAAAGAGCTCTAAAAATTTATCTGTCAACGAAATGAAAAACGCATACATCACTATGTGCACCTTGAAGAATAACGCCATACTATGTAAGATTGAATAAAAATGTTTTGAAACGGCAAAAATTATAGAAATTTTCTGTTCCGATGACGTCATTTGATGGCGTCACGCGATGATGTCATCAAACTCAAGAAATTTGTGATTGTTGATTACCTCATAAGTATCAGCCGACTTACAAAAATATGAAGTTTCCCTAACAACGGGCTCCAGAAATAGGTCCCACTTGCTGAATCACTGAATCATAGTCACGTCACGCCATAGCATGAAAGTGCATGTTCAGGGTGCATGCTAACAATGACATCTCGTATTGCATTCTTCCAACGTCACCAGTCATTCTTCACAATTTGCTGACGTCAGAGATCATTCTTGTAGACGATTGGATAAACGTTCGCCGTACGTACATAACGTCAGTATCGAGATGTCCGCTCGCTTATAATCAGCCCTAGTCTCACCCCGGCGGGGGGGGGGGGACTCCTATATATAAGAGGACGGGGATGCTCGTCGGAAATTTTGAAAATGACCCCTAAAAGGTACCTGAGTGGGAGTGGCAACAATTCATTTCTACCCCTAAAAGGTACCAATTCAAAAACAATAATAAAGAATTAAAGTAATGCACCACTTTGTTATCGATGTGCTTTGAAGATTCAATTCAAATCATCGAAATCGTTCCTTTCATGCTTATTTTTGGTAGTTTATTTAATCCAAAACAGTCCCTAAAAGGTACCAGCTATGTCTCTGGTACACCACTTAAGTCCGAGACACCCTAAAAGGTACCAGATTACAGATTTTGACCCCTAAAAGGTACGACGAGTATCCCCGTCCATTTACGATCGGAGTCCCCCCCCGTCCCCCCCGGGAGTCTCACTAGTACATAACATAGGAATCCCACTGTTACAAATAGTACGCTACTCCGCTGCTCACTTCCCTCAGCAATTAAGATCATATTAAATGACGCACGTTCGTTACCTTGACTACTCTACCTATCGTGCTTTATCGAGATCTTGACTAAGAAAACAGACGTCTTTTTCCTCCCCCAAGGTATGCAACGTTTCCAGGGCTTCACATCAACACCTCTTACTTTTGTTTTCAGTGATCGGAAGACTAAATATGGAACACCTTCCAGACCTCATCTTCCATCCCTTAGCTATACTGCTTGGACTGTTAGGTCTGGTTGTTTTGATCTATTGTGTTGGTGTGTATAACTACTGGGTTCTTCATGGCATGAATATTCCTGGTGCAAGACCTCTGCCATACATTGGTAATCTACGAGATTTTGCCAAATATGGAGGTATGCACCTCTGCATATTGGCATACATGAAGAAGTATGGCAAAGTATTCAGTCTGTGTACTGGACGAAAGGCATCCATTGTAATTGGTGATCCAGAGCTACTGAAACAAATCATGGTTAAAGATTTCCATAACTTTACGAATCGCTTCTCTGACTTCCCTAATAGGGGGCAAAGGGGTTTGTTGCAGCTGCAAGATGGTGAATGGAGAAGAGTTCGTTCCGTTCTGACCCCAACCTTTACCTCTGGCAAGTTAAAGATGATGATTCCAGCCATTGAAAAGTCTTGTGGGACTTTGGTGGACAAATTTGAAGGAATTGCAGACACTGGTAAGTAGCATGCTTATCCTTATCCAACTTAAAGTTAATCTTTTTGTGGCCCTTCTCCTCTGGCTGTGAATGGACTGTCTTGGACCTTCCTTAATGTCTCCGGAAAGCTAGGGAATTCCCCGGTCTTCTGCTACTCTATCTCCTGCTCCTTCTCCTCTTCCTTCATTTTTTAAAAAAAATTTTCTTGCTATCTCACTCCGCTATTCGTTGGTTTCAAATGAATGACATTTAAGTTTAGTTTTTCTAATTTCCCTCATGGGAAGCTCCTTCATTAATAGTGAAGAAATGTAGAAATGATAAATCATTTCAGATTCCACTTTTACTAACGATCATTTAGAAATGAAAGGCATAAATACTAGTTATGGGTTTTATTGCAGGAAAAACTGTAAACATGTTCTCCTGGTTTGGTCTCATGACCCTGGAAGTTATTCTCTCCACTGCATTTGGAATCGAATCCCCAGTCCAAACTGAGAACGTGGACAACAAGTTCCTTGTTAAAGCACGAGAACTTATGAAGAGTCCGTTGATGATCCGAGTATTACTGATGCTTCCTTTGAGTAAACTATGGATTCGTATTATACTGTTGCTTACTGGGCGAAGAGAATATTTTAGGAGTGTTGCACGAGATGTCTTGAAATCAAGAAAAGGTCTGGATATTCAAAGAGCTCGAGATTTGGTGGACATCATGCTCTCTGCCAAAAATGTCGATGGAAACACAGCCCTTGACGACGAGGACATAACTGCTTAGTCGGTGACCTTTCTGCTTGCTGGCTTTGAAACATCAAGCAACACGCTTTCAATGTCTTCTTACTATTTGGCGTTGAATCCAGACATCCAGGAGCGCTTGAGATGCGAAATACTCATAGCTTTGCAGACAAATCCCGACAAACCGTTGTACGATCTGGTCCAGGAACTTGACTATTTGGAGTGTGTCATCAATGAAGTCCTTCGCTTGAGTCCGCCAGCTCACCGAACAAACAGATTCTGTGCCAAGCCTTACAAAATAAGTGATGACACTACGATTCCTGTAGGAATGGAGGTTATCATTCCCATATACAGTTTGCACCGCGACCCAGAGGCGTGGCCCGAGCCAGAAAAGTTTGATCCTGAACGTTTTCGTGGTCCTGCCAAGGAATCCAGACATCCATTCCAGTTCATGCCATTTGGAGAAGGGCCTCGCAACTGCATTGGGAAGAGATTTGCTCTTTTGGAAGTCAAGATCACTTTGGTGAATATATTGACAAAGTACAAGTTTGTGCGCTGTCCTGAAACCCAAGTCCCACTAAAACAGATTGCAGGCCTGACATTGATCCCTAAAGATGGTGTGTTTGTGCGAGTAGAGTCTTGCAAGTAGTTGCGGAGTGGTTTTGGAGTGGCTATCTTCCTTATTATTATTTAAATCAGTGTTCACAGTGCAGACTTCCTGAGAATATTTTACACAGTTTGACGCATCTATCGTCTGTGTCCAAGTTTTGTTTCACTTTTGTTTTTGAAAAGCTTGTAAGAGGAGTAATGGGCTCCTGCTTGTATACCATAATGAGATTAATTAAAGTATTCTAAATAATATTTGTTTCATTCTATGCTAAGACAGATAATTGACATGAAATCGTAGATTATCATAAATTCCAGCCACTGTAACGCAAAAACGAGAACAATGAGCCCCTCCTTTTTTACATTTTTTGAAAGTCCAAACCGAAATTCTAGGATTTTTTCGTTTTTCAATGGAATCACCTTAAGGCCCGGAACCTCTGTAAAAAGAAAGTAACATTCTTTACACTGATTATTTACTTTTGAAACAGAAAGAACGAAATATGAAATGGGTCAGTTTTTGATTTATCTTGACAACTTACAGGAGCGGATTTAGGGCGCACCCCCTCCTAAGATGACTTTGGAGCTTTTTCTTTTCGATATACTTTTCGAAAATACCCTTTGGACGGTTCTCATTTATATAAGGCTCCACACTTTCATGAAGTATAATCCGGGATCCTCCTCAGACTTAGAGGAGTGAAAAACTTGTTTCTTTGATGGAAAACCAAAATTTGGACCGTGCTATAGCAAGGACTCCAACCAGGACTAGTCTACAGCGGTGAGCGGTGGCGCAGTATAAAATCACGACGAGATCCATTCGCTGCCGAGTCAGCACTTCACCATCACACGTTTCCGCGAAGTAATGTAACAAACAAACATAGAAGCAGTGCCTCGGACCAAATGATAAACTTTCGGGTTTTGAAAAAGCTTGGTGAGCGAGAGAAAAGAGCAGATTGCGTGATTGTTTACACCAGATGAGCTATAGCAAGCCTCAGACGACCTTAATCAAAGTTGACCCAAAACTAAAACTGCGTCTACAATTATAAAGTCTTCAAATATTAACTTCGTTTCTTGGTATACAGACTTAGGTAAGATGAGTCTTAAAGTTAAATTAAATTTTTTTGCTGATAGCAATAGCGTGATCATGAAAGCTACAAACATTTTCTTCAGAAAATTTTACCATGCGCCGAGCAAGCAAGAAAGAATTGCCTCGATGTCAAATTTTGGCTGGCGATTCAGTGTCATTTGTTGCCATTCATCAAGTCATTCCACTTATACTGTGATTTATATTTTACAACTCCGTAATTTTTCTTTCCTGACTAAAAGGTTTGGAAGAAAGAGTCCTAGCCGAAATGCACAAGGGTCCACAAGCTTTTCGGGCTTTAATAGGCCTTATGACGGTTTCGGCCGCCATTTTGACGAGTAGGCAAAACCTCGCATTTTTACAAGGATAAAGTCAGAAATCGATGTCAAATAATTCTCTCAAATCCATATTCTGATAGAAGGATTTTATTGGCCACGCTTGAGGGATGTAGCTGATCTATGGAGCGAGTAGTCTGATATTTAAGTTCGCCATACAATTCTCTGTATTCTTCCGGGTTATCGGTTCGTGACGTGCGTGAGGCATATAAAGAAATGTATCAGTAGAGCTACATCCCGGCCTCCAACTTGGCCAATAAAACCCTTTTTGTATCCGGTTTTTGTTATATCTAACGTTTGCAATTCATCGTTCTATCAGAATATGAATTTTTAATTTTTTCACATTAAAATGTGAATTATTTGACATCAATTTCTGACTGCATCCTTGTGAAAATGCGAGGTTTTGTACCAATAACCACAGGTAGCCCAGTAACGCTGGCGAACAGCGTGTAGTTTTGGGGATTTTGACGATTTTCGTTCTCCTATTTCATCGATTTTCCTATTTCTTTGCGGTATTGCGGGTTGAACCCCCACAGTACGCCCCCTCCGGAAGTTGACAACTAACTTCATCGGTGAGCATTATTCACATGCAAACTTGAAAAATCATTGGAATCGAGTTTCTTGATTCAGACTAACCAGAAAGATTGCACAGATAGCATTTTGGTGACCAAATTGCTATCTTTTTTAGGGAAAGCACCGCCTTGCCTTGTGATACAACTCAGTCTGGGTGCAAACCTCAATTCTAACGAATCTCTGAACTTGCGAGGAAACTTAGTACGAATTTTGCCAGCGAAGTTCGTTGTAAACGTCCAAAGCACGACATCGGAACTTCGAAACAAACTCCGGAACGCGCTCGTCAAAAGTTATATATGTGCAAAACAATGTACACACAGTCGTATAGAGGGATTTCATGGCAGCCATGTTTGTGGGCAAGTACAATAGAAAGTTTTTGAATAACAAAAGATTTCATTTCTCTTGAGAGAAAATCCCTCTATACACACAATGATACCTAATAAATTGACTATGAAATGTATTACGGATTTGAATATAAATATTCAATTTGAAAATGCACCTTTTTTCTATATGTTTACACGAGCACGTGCTTTACTTTATTAATTTGTTTTATTTTTCAGTGATCCCTAACCATAACGGCCCAATATAGTGAAATATGGAGTACCTTCAAGACCTCATCTTCCATCCCTTAGCTATACTGCTTGCACTCTTGATTCTGGTTGTTTTGATCTACTGTGTTGGTGTGTATAACTACTGGGTTCTTCATGGCATGAATATTCCGGCCTGGTGCAAAACCTCTGCCATACATTGGTAATCTACGAGATTTTGCCAAATATGGAGGTATGCACCTCTGTATATTGGCATACATGAAGAAGTATGGCAAAGTATTCAGTCTGTGTACTGGACGAAAGGCATCCATTGTAATTGGTGATCCAGAGCTACTGAAACAAATCATGGTCAAAGATTTCCATTACTTTACCAACCGCTTCTCTGACGTCCCTAACATTGGGCAAAGGGGTTTGCCTTCTTTGCATGATGCCGGAATGGAGAAGAGTTCGTTCAATTTTGACCCCAACCTTTACCTCTGGCAAGTTGAAAATGATGATTCCAGCCATTGAAAAGTCTTGTGCAACTTTGATGGACAAATTAGAAGGAATTGCAGACACTGGTAAGTAGCACGCAATTCAAAGTTAATCTTTTTGTAGCCCTTCTTTTCCGGCTGTGAATGGACCGTGGTACGTTTTCTTCGGTCCCTAATGTACCTTCATTTTATGTCTAGGGAAAAGGAATTCTCCTCCTGCTCCTCTTTCTCCCCCCCTACCCCTGCTCCTTCCTCCTCCTTCACCCCCCCCCCCCCCCCCCGGCTCCCTCCTCCTCTTCATCTTCTTCTTCCTCTTCCTCCTGCTCCTTCTCATCTTCCCTCTTCTTTCTCTTGCTATCTCACTCCTCCGTGCGTTGTTTTCAAATGAATGACATTTAAAAGTTTGTCTAATTCCCTCTTCGAAGCTCCTTCAACAATAATGAAGAAATATAGAAATGATAAATCATTAGAAACCAATATTCGGGCATAAATATCAGATATGGGTTTTATTGTAGGAAAAAGTGTAGACATGTTCTTCTGGTTTGGTCTCATGAGCCTAGAAGTTATGCTGTCCACTGCATTTGGAATCGAATCCCCAGTCCAAAATGAGAACGTCGACAACAAGTTCCTGGTTAAAGCACGAGAAGCCATCAAGAGTCCGTTGATGATCCGAGTATTACTGATGCTTCCTTTTAGCAAACTGTGGATTCGCTGTATGATGGCAATAACTGGGAGAATAGAATTCTTACATAGTGCTGCACGAGATGTCTTAAAATCCAGAAAAGGTCTGGATATTCAAAAAGCTCGAGATTTAGTAGACATCATGCTCTCTGCCAAAAATGCCGATGGAAGCGCGGCTCTTGATGACCAGGACATAACTGCTCAGTCGATGACATTTCTGGTTGCTGGCTATGAAACATCAAGCAACACCCTTGCAATGTCTTCTTACTATTTGGCGTTGAATCCAGACATCCAGGAGCGCTTGAGATGTGAAATACTCGTAGCTCTGCAGACAAATCCTGACAAGCCGTTGTACAATCTGGTACAAGAACTGGAATACTTGGAATGTGTGATCAATGAAGTCCTTCGCATAAATGGCCCAGCTCATATCACAAACAGATTCTGTTCCAAGGACTACAAACTTACTGATGTACTTATAATTCCTACAGGAATGGAGGTTATCATTCCCGTATACAGTTTGCACCACGATCCAGAGGCGTGGCCTGACCCAGAAGAGTTTGATCCTGAACGTTTTCGTGGTCCTGCCAAGGAATCCAGACATCCATTCCAGTTCATGCCGTTTGGAGAAGGACCTCGCAACTGCATTGGGAAGAGATTTGCTGTTTTGGAAGTCAAGATCACTTTGGTGAATATATTGAAGAAGTACAAGTTTGTGCGCTGTCCTGAAACGCAAGTCCCATTAAAACAGATTGCAGGCTTCACATTGATCCCTAAAGATGGTGTGTTTGTGCGAGTAGAGTCTTGCAAGTAGTTGTGGAGTGGTTTTGGAGTGGCTATTTTCCTTTTATTTATTTTTAATCAATTGTTCATAGTGACTACCTTAGAACATTTTGCACAGTTTGAGGGATCGATCGACTTGCCCAAGTTTTGTTTCACTTTTGTTTTTGAAAAGCTTGTAAGAGGAATAATGGGCTCCTGCTTGTTTACCATAACTACATAAATTAGAGTATTATAAATAATAATGTTACTGATAATGTTTACATTATTTGCAGTATTTGTTTCATTCTGTGCTAAGACAGATAATTGACATGAAATCGTAAATTACCATAAATTTCAGCCACTGTAACGCAAAAAAAACGAGAACAATGAGCCCCCTCCTTTTTTACATTTTTTGAAAGTCCAAACCGAAATTCTAGGATTTTTTCGTTTTTCAATGGAATCACCTTAAGGCCCGGAACCTCTGTAAAAAGAAAGTAACATTCTTTACACTGATTATTTACTTTTGAAACAGAAAGAACGAAATATGAAATGGGTCAGTTTTTGATTTATCTTGACAACTTACAGGAGCGGATTTAGGGCGCACCCCCTCCTAAGATGACTTAATTTAGAGCTTTTTCTTTTCGATATACTTTTCGAAAATACCCTTTGGACGGTTCCCATTTCTATAAGGTTCCACACTTTCCTGAAGTATAATCCGGGATCCTCCGTCAGACTTAGAGGAGTGAAAAACTTGTTTCTTTGATGGAAAACTAAAATTTGGACCGTGCTATAGCAAGAACTCCAACCAGGACTAGTCTACGGCGGTTGAGCGGTGGCGGTATACACCTTATGCAAAAAACTTTGTCGCAACAAGTCCACAGTGTTCACTCCAAGACTGCAAAGGTTTTGTCAGTTTTACTTTTAATTCAGTAATCTATTCACTAGTGGCGATCTTTCCTTGTGTGATGTTTCCTTGGGCATTTTTGAAAATGCTTAAAAGCATTCCATTGAGCCATGCGTTATGAGCAATTAAGCCTTTTGAATTCATGTTTTATTCAACCAAAAAATGCTATGATTACATTAATTACTTGAATACTACCAAAATCCTTTGCAGTCTTGGAGTGTACACTGTGGACTTAATGCGACAACGTTTTTGAAATAGGTATATATTAAATCACGACGAGATCCATTCGCTGCCGAGTCAGCACTTGACCATCCCTGATCATAAGTTTCCGCGAAGAAGTGTAAAAAAGCAAGCATAGAAGCAGTGCCTCTGACCAAATGATAAACTTTCAGGTTTCGAGAAAGCTCGGGGAGCGAGAGAAAAGACAGCTGTTTTTTCTCAGGCTACAGATTGCGTGACTGTTTACACAAATGAGCCGTGGAGCAAGCCTCAGACGACCTCGATCAAAGTTGACCCAAAACTGAAACTGCGTCTACAATTATAGTCATTATAAAGTCTTCAAATATTAACTGCGTTTCTTGGTATACAGACTTAGGTAAGATTAGTCTTAATGTTAAATTTATTTTTTTTGCTGATAGCAATAGCGTGATCACGAAAGCTACAAACATTTTCTTCAGAATTTTTTACCATGTGCAAGCAAGCAAGAAAGAATTGCCTCGATGTCAAATGCCATTCATCAAGTCACTCTACTTAGACTGTGATTGCAACACCGTAATTTTTCTTCCCTGGCTAAAAGGTTTAGAAGAAATAGTCATAGCCGAAATACACAAGGGTCCACATGGAAGCTTTTCGGGTTTTAGAAGGGTTTTGGCCGCCATTTTGACGAGTAGGCAAAGCCTTGCATTTTTGCAAGGATAGAGTCAGAACTCGGTGTTAAATAATTCTCTCAAATCCATATTCTGATAAAAGGATTTTATTGGCCATGCTTGAGGGATGTAGCTGATCTATGGAACGAGTAGTCTCATTTTGAAGTTCGCCACATACAATTCTTTGTATTTTTCCGGGGTCATCGGTTCGTGACGTGTGTGAAAAATATAAAGAAATGTATCAACAGAGCTACATCCCTGAAACGTGGCCAATAAAACCCTTTTGGTAGTATCTAACGTTTGCAATTCATCGTTCTATCAGAATATGAATTTAACGTGAATTCTTTGACATCAATTCTGACTGTATCCTTGTGAAAACTCCGAGGTTTTGCCTACTAGCTTGTCAAAATAGCGGCCAAAATATAAAGAAAGTTCGAATTAATTAATGATTTAATTGGAAACGAATGCCTTTGTCCTCTTCTTCAGATGTCAATGTCGATAGGTCTGAAAAAGAGCTTACTGAAGTCTGAGCAGGAGAAAAATCTCTTAAGTTTGAGACTAGTTTGCAAATTTTCTTTTTCGTCACGAGACAAGGACGCTTTTTGCCTAGATAGATCAAGTGACAACAGACCTCGTCTCCAGTGAGTCAAGGAGCTCAAATTTCAATTACTATAGTGTAATAGAATCTATAGTCTCTATCTATGCTTGTTAAGTTCGTAAACAGGGCCTCATAAACATATGAATAAAATCTGCTACTCATATTTTTCAAAATTACCGAATACCCAAGGCCGAGAACAACGTGGTGACAAAACTATGTAGACAAAAGATAATCAAAGGTAAGTAGCTACTTTATGACTGACATTTTGCTTTGGATTCCAGTGACTTATTAAACGTAAGACCCCTTCATGGAGCGCCTTCCAGACCTCGTCTTCCATCCCTTAGCTATACTGCTTGCACTCTTGATTCTGGTTGTTTTGATCTACTGTGTTGGTGTGTATAACTACTGGGTTCTCCATGGGATGAATATTCCTGGTGCAAAACCTTTGCCATACATTGGTAATCTACGAGATTTTGCCAAACATGGAGGTATGCACCTCTGCATATTGGCATACATGAAGAAGTATGGCAAAGTATTCAGTTTGTGTACTGGACGAAGGGCATCTATTGTAATTGGTGATCCAGAGCTACTGAAACAAATCATGGTCAAAGATTTTCATAACTTTACCAACCGCTTCAGTGATTTTCCTACATCCAAAGAAAATCGTGGTTTGAGTGCGTTGTATGATGATGACTGGAAAAGGGTTCGTTCAGTTCTGACTCCAATATTTACATCTGGCAAGTTAAAGATGATGATTCCAGCCATTGAAAAGTCTTGTGGGACTTTGATGGACAAATTTGAAGGAATTGCAGACACTGGTAAGTAGCATGTTTCTAAAGATTTGGTAGTCCACACCACACCCTAAGTCGCCTTAAGTTGCCCAAAGCTACGACGACTTTAGTCCGGGCCAAGAGTAGACCTATCCCCGTTCCAAAACAATATTTGGATTAATTACTAAAATGTCACTAGCTCTCGAATTTGCTAAGAGCCTCACTGAAAGTGTCAATGATTGTTTTATTACCAGGCAAAAGCGTTGACACGTCCTCTTGGTTTGATCTCATGACTCTGGAAGTTATCGTCTCCACTGCCTTTGGAGTTGAATCGCCCATCCAAACTCAAAATTCCGATAATATTTTTCTGATTAAAACTCGGGAACTTGTCAAGAGCCCCAGCATGATCCAGGTGTTACTGATGCTTCCTTTTAGCAAACTATGGATTCGCTGTATGATGGCAATAACTGGGCGAATACAATTTTTAAACAATGTTGCAAGAGATGTCTTAAAATCCAGAAAAAGCCAGGATATTCAAAAAGCTCGGGATATGGTGGACATCATGCTCTCTGCCAAAAATGCCGATGGAAGTGCAGCTCTTGATGACGAGGACATCGCTGCTCAGTCGATGACATTTCTTCTTGCCGGCTTTGGAACATCAAGCAACACCCTTGCAATGTCTTCTTACTATTTGGCGCTCAACCCAGACATCCAGGAGCGCTTGAGATGTGAAATCATCACAGCTGTGGAAACAAATCCTGACAAGCCGTTGTACGATCTGGTACAAGAACTGGAATACTTGGAATGTGTGATCAATGAAGTCCTTCGCATAAGTGGCCCGCTTCATATAATAAACAGATTCTGTTCCAAGGCCTACAAACTTACTGATGCAGTCATGATTCCTGAAGGCATGGAGGTCATTATTCCCATATACAGTTTGCACCACGACCCAGAGGCGTGGCCCGAGCCAGAAAAGTTTGATCCTGAACGTTTTTGTGGTCCTGCCAAGGAATCCAGACATCAATTTCAGTTCATGCCATTTGGAGAAGGACCTCGCAACTGTATTGGGAAGAGATTTGCTCTTTTGGAAGTCAAGATCACACTGGCGATAATTTTGAGGAAGTACAAGTTTGTGTGCTGTCCTGAAACCCAAGTCCCACTAAAACAGATTGCAGGCCTCATATTGACCCCCGAAGAAGGGGTTTTTGTACGAATAGAGTCTTGCAATTAAGTAGTTACCGAGCTTGAGTAGCTCTCTTTCAGTAGAAATTCATTTGTATTGATTGCTAAATGGTTTTACCGCCAACAATTCTCTATATGTATACATATACTTATAGCCTTAGAGTCTTGACAGTAATTCCCAATTTTGGATTCATATTTGATTTAGAGTTTGCCAAGAATTGACATTACAAACTGTAGTTTTACATAAAAACGGTTTTGAAGTCTCATGCAACAAAGGGAAGAACTGACGTTTTATAAAGATAAGGATTCCAGTAAAGTATAGTATAGTACAATATAGTTGAACACTGAAATACTTTCTTGTTATCTGAACCACTTAAACAGCTGAAGACAGTATAAATTAACTGACTAAAATTCCATCAGTAAAAAATAAACACTTCAGAACTAGACAATGAATTTTTAAAATTCTGTTTTTATTGTTGTTGATGTTGTTTTATGCAAGCTAGTGCTATTATGCATTAAATTTTGCAAAGCGTTTCACGGGTTTAGATTTGCTACTTGACCTACCCAAAATCGAGTATACGTATTTCTAGAATTATTCAAGAATTTAAACGATAAAATATGCACGCCACTCCACTCTATTAAAGCCAAGATCACTTTAAGAAATATTTTGACAAAACGCACTGTCCTGAGATGTAATTTACACTACAACAGATTGCAGGACTAGCAGTGAGCAAGTGAACGATGCCGTTGAAGTGCAAACCAACATTCATTTTCCTCACTCAAAATAACGGTTGTCCGCCTACTCATCAGTCGTTCCCTGAACGGCCAGCCTAATAGCCTGCAAAAGTCCCCTCGCTCCTCCTCTAAGAGGAAAGATGCGTCTGAAAATAATTCCACTGGTCATGATGTCATGTTGCGTGACTGTGTTCAAGCTGGTGAACCATGCATGGACTCAGGCCCAAACCTATGAACTGTCTGCACTAACATTTACTGCGCTTCCACGCTCGTAATATAAGGTAGGGGCACTTTTGAAGTTTCGTTACTGATCTATTTCGCCTTTAAGGTGATCTTGGAAATAATTGCATTTCCAGCTATGAAGCTGCAATTCCGTAAACCGAAGCCAAACATGTTCTTCAGGGATTGCACTGTGTCGGGCATCAATTTTGAGGAATGTCATTTGAAATGCATTTGCATTCGCACAATTATTCTATTTAGATTTTTTTACAATCAAGGATTTCCTTACTAAAATATTCAGTGTAAGATAGATACATTCGGTTTTTAACGTTAATTAATTAATGTATTGTCAATTAACTTTGTTTGCATGTTCCTGCATATTTCAATAATAAGAGCTGCTTTGAGTCGAAAAATCCACTGAAAATCAATAAAATCATCCGAAGCGTTTCGCAATGTTTAGGTTTGGTCACGAGACGATTTTGTCTAAAGCCTAAAGCGTATCAAGTGACAACATGAAAGTTGGCTCTGCGTTACACCCTAGCCTGCCTACAGGCTCTCCAGTGGGTGGAGGAGAGGGGAGGGAGAGGAAAGAGGAAGGGAGAGCTCTCCCTTCCTTTCTTCTCCCCTCTCCCCCTTGAGAGCTTTGAGAGCCTGTAGACAGGCTACGTTACACCCCAACAAGATCCTGCGATTTAGTTTGTCTACGAATAATGACCCCAACTGTAATCCCTTTCTTATTCCCTCTCTATACCAGAATCCTTTTCAAGTAGCTTTTGTTCACTAATTAAAACTATTGTGTTTATATTCTCGAAGGAATTTTAAAATTTGAATATGAAAGATTCTTGAAAAAGATTGTGGTATAGAGCCGGAGGGGGTCAAAACGTCATCACGATTCTGGCTTATTAGCAAAGAAAACCTTGTTCTGGATCCCAAGCATAGTTACACGATTGTGATTGGCTCACGCTGTCTGAGACTCTAAGAACGCTCGTGATTGGCTTGAATACTCGTGTTATCTAACGGCCTCCACTGGCATTATTCAAACCACATGGCGCAGACTTAGTCCAGTCCCAGACTCTCTTTCTTGCCGCTCCAGGACTCGCGGAGAAAGAGAGTCCAGTATAACTTGCATGCGCATGTCAGTTTAGTGACCACGCGATCACCACATTCATGTGGTGATCGCGTGGTTACAAATCCTAAAGTCATCTAATGATTCAAGATGGCTGAAGAAGAAAGTGTTTTGTATACACGATATCAGTCTCATTTCGGAAAGCCATTTGTTGATTCAGTGAGCTATGCACTTGGAAAAACCAACTATAATCTTTTACCAAAGTTTGAGCAGTTACAGGCCATTTACGGATGGACAGTTGTGAAAGACGTATTTGTGAATTTTTCGATACGCATCACTACCACTGCTACCAAACACTGACATTTGCATATTGCAAGCTCGCAAAATACTAATTAATCAATTGATTGGCTCATGTTGCACATGCGCATGCAAGTTATACTGGACTCTCTTTCTCCGCGAGTCCTGGAGCGGCAAGAAAGAAAGTCTGGGACTGGACTAACAAATCCCTATGAAATAAAACTCTAAAACTTGTTTGTCCTGTTTCTTAAAATTCGTAGGGAATTCAACTTTCTTGGGAAAGATCGATATGATAAATGTCGGAAGCAATCCAATGCGGAAAATGAATTGATATATAATAATAAAAAAAGCAATTCCCAACTGAAAACACGCCAATTATGTACTGCTGTGTTACAGGATAGTGTTAGCCTGCGTTGCCGGCACACATGTAAACGAAATACTTAAGGTATGCAACGTTTCCAGGGCTCAACAATGACTTCTTACTTTTGTTTTCAGTGATCGGAAGATTTAATATGGAACACCTTCCAGACCTCATCTTCCATCCCTTAGCTATACTGCTTGCACTCTTGATTCTGGTTGTTTTGATCTACTGTGTTGGTGTGTATAACTACTGGGTTCTCCGTGAAATGAATATTCCTGGTGCAAGACCTCTGCCATACATTGGTAATCTACGAGATTTTGCCAAACATGGAGGTATGCACCTCTGCATATTGGCATACATGAAGAAGTATGGCAAAGTATTCAGTCTGTGTACTGGACGAAGGGCATCCATTGTAATTGGTGATCCAGAGCTACTGAAACAAATCATGGTCAAAGATTTCCATAACTTTACCAACCGCTTCAGTGATTTTCCTACATTCAAAGAAAACCGTGGTTTGGTGAGTTGCATGATGATGACTGGAAAAGGGTTCGTTCAGTTCTGACTCCAACATATACCTCTGGCAAATTGAAAATGATGATCCCAGCCATTGAAAAGTCTTGTGAGACTTTGATGGACAAATTTGAAGGAAT
Organism: Telmatactis stephensoni; assembly: GCA_029948255.1. Classification (NCBI taxonomy): domain Eukaryota; kingdom Metazoa; phylum Cnidaria; class Anthozoa; order Actiniaria; family Isophelliidae; genus Telmatactis; species Telmatactis stephensoni. The sequence continues at coordinate 72,007 of JALIZF010001246.1, read as the reverse complement.
TGCAGACACTGGTAAGTAGCATGTTTCTAAGGATTTGGCAGTCCACACAGCACCCTAAGTCGCATTAAGTTGCCCAAAGCTACGACGACTTTAGTCCGGGCCAAGAGTAGACCTATCCCCGTTCCAAAACAATATTTGGATTAATTACTAAAATGTCACTAGCTCTCGAATTTGCTAAGAGCCTCACTGAAAGTGTCAATGATTGTTTTATTACCAGGCAAAAGCGTTGACACGTCCTCTTGGTTTGATCTCATGACTCTGGAAGTTATTGTCTCCACTGCCTTTGGAGTTGAATCGCCCATCCAAACTCAAAGTGTCGATAATATTTTTCTGATTAAAACTCGGGAACTTGTCAAGAGCCCCAGCATGATCCAGGTGTTACTGATGCTTCCTTTTAGCAAACTATGGATTCGCTGTATGATGGCAATAACTGGGCGAATACAATTTTTAAACAATGTTGCAAGAGATGTCTTAAAATCCAGAAAAAGCCAGGATATTCAAAAAGCTCGGGATATGGTGGACATCATGCTCTCTGCCAAAAATGCCGATGGAAGTGCAGCTCTTGATGACGAGGACATCGCTGCTCAGTCGATGACATTTCTTCTTGCCGGCTTTGGAACATCAAGCAACACCCTTGCAATGTCTTCTTACTATTTGGCGCTCAACCCAGACATTCAGGAGCGCTTGAGATGTGAAATCATCACAGCTGTGGAAACAAATCCTGACAAGCCGTTGTACGATCTGGTACAAGAACTGGAATACTTGGAATGTGTGATCAATGAAGTCCTTCGCATAAGTGGCCCGCTTCATATAATAAACAGATTCTGTTCCAAGGCCTACAAACTTACTGATGCAGTCATGATTCCTGAAGGCATGGAGGTCATTATTCCCATATACAGTTTGCACCACGATCCAGAGGCGTGGCCCGAGCCAGAAAAGTTTGATCCTGAACGTTTTCGTGGTCCTGCCAAGGAATCCAGACATCCATTCCAGTTCATGCCGTTTGGAGAAGGACCTCGCAACTGTATTGGGAAGAGATTTGCTCTTTTGGAAGTCAAGATCACATTGGTGAATATATTGACGAAGTATAAGTTTGTGCGCTGTCCTGAAACTCAAGTCCCACTAAAACAGATTGCAGGCCTCACATTGATCCCTAAAGATGGTGTGTTTGTGCGAATAGAGTCTTACAAGTAGTTTCTGAGGTTAAGCCAAGGGGTCGTGGTTCTATATATGATGTGACTGCTTGACAATTATAAGTGATTTTCTGTTGATAGATGTTTTTATGGAAGTTATCAGTGAATGTACTACTACTTTGCGGGGTCCTTTGCTATTTATACATTAAATGTGATCCGATTTTGAGGACAGATTTGAGATGTCATAATTAATTTCATACTAAAGCTCATTTTTCTATATTTACTATTTTCCGAACCAATAATTACGGTAAAGAGTGGCTTAAATAGTTATCTTGAAAAGAAAAAAATATGTATATAAGCTAATAACGAGATTTAAAAGAAGAGAATTACGCATTGAAAGCTAATCTAAACAAATGAGTTTTAAAAGTTGATTTGAAGGACAAATTTGTGTTTTAACTGTTTTCATCCTAAGTATATTAATTTTCACAACTGTTCCTATTTCCGAAATTCGTTGATGACATGAAATCAGTGAATGCACATTAAAACTTCAGTTGTTGCTGGAGTGGAAAGACAATGACGTTTAGATAGTGGACGCGCGCGCACATATGTTTTAGCCATGTCCAGCCTGTCACGCGATCACACTGATAGGTTGCGTGACTGCTTTTCAAGCTGGTGAACCGTGGAGCCATCGCAGACTAGAATTCAATCGAGTTGGCCTAACAACTGCTTACATTTATAAGAGTCTCAAAAGAATTACAACGATTCAGTACTTGGAGTAATAGGGTAAGAGTAATCTTTTATCTATTTAGGAAATAGCGTGATTGTGGAAATTGCATGCCAGAAATGTGAAGCTGCATGCACCACCCCCAGAGTTGTCCTTCAGATATTGCATTGTAGCAAACAAGGGTCCCGATAACAATGTCAAATTTCAAAAATTGTCGATCGTCATTTGATAATCGTATTTAGTATCAACCAAATAATGATTATATTTTGACTGTCAGCGAGATTTCTACCTTAAACATTTTGCAAAGCTGGGGGTTTACATGTTTGCACGGTCTTCAGGAACTTTATTTGTTTTAATTTTAGAGTGTATCTTTCTCACTTGTCCGTATTTCAGTATCAATAGATGTATGAAAGGTGCTTGGAGTTGGTAATGAGAAAAATCTAAGGCTTGAAAATCAATAATTTTTGAAGCATTTCGCTACTTTGGTCACGAGACCATCGGTCTTGTCAGTGTAGGTTTTTCTTAATCTAGGTCATCAGTGAGGTCATCGACGTCAGACAGCCAAAAGAGTAAAGACTATAGTCAGTTTAAAAATAAGCAGATTGGGCAAAAAAATTTCTGATCTTCAGTATCACCAGTATCTAATTAAGGTGCTAGAGATTTGGCTGGCATTACGTTTTGTTCATAATTATCTGGGAAGAACATGAAGTACGTGACATATAAAGATATTTGATTTATCGGAAAGGACTGAAATCTGTTATGAAATTTCTCACATGGAGCTAGTGAAATTGCAAAGTTTCTAGAGATATGAATTTTTAAAACTAATAATAATAATAATAATGACGAATTTTATACAGGATATTTCACCCATCAGTGTAAAACACTGTTGTCCTTGGGGTCCTGTTAAAAAAATATCTATAAATAATAAATAAAATATAAATATTTATATATAATATATATATATTATAATATATATATAAATATAAATATAAGCATTTTTGCAAAGAAATGTATGTGTGGAGGGGCTTCCCATGCTCGGGTGAAGCTCGTAATCATATCCCGGGGGGCACTCCCTTATAGAAGTGGTAGGGGTGCTCGACGGAGGGTTTTGAAATATATTATCGGAGATGCCGATTTTATACCCTTTATAATATAGAGGGCAAAATTACTTGATTCTGATTGGCTAATCAAGGAGGGCTTTTTTCCCTTAATTCGGGGCCGTATTACTCGCACGCGATTGGTCGCTGGTCGCCTAGCAACATGATACCATGAATGAAAAACGCTCACAAGTTTACTTGAAACGGTGCTGGTTTTGGACTACAAAATTACTTCTAGTAGTAGTATAGAGGAATCAATCAGAGCGCGCGATTGCTTATATCGAGTATATAATGTGGATATAATCAGATTTATTTTACAAACCATTAGTATGCAGTGGAGCGGCACACCAATGTACGGATAATATAAGTTGATATGATTTTACAAGTCTTTACATCAAAATATCTTCTTTTTTGTTAATTTGTTTGTTTTCAGTGATCGAAAAGCATAAGAAAAGAAATATGGAACACCTTCCAGACCTCATCTTCCATCCCTTAGCTATACTGCTTGCACTCTTGATTCTGGTTGTTTTGATCTACTGTGTTGGTGTGCATAACTACTGGGTTCTCCATCGGATGAATATTCCTGGTGCAAAGCCTCTGCCATACATTGGTAATCTACGAGACTTTGCCAAATATGGAGGTATGCACCTCTGCATATTGGCATACATGAAGAAGTATGGCAAAGTATTCAGTCTGTGTACTGGACGAAAGGCATCCATTGTTATTGCTGACCCAGAGCTACTGAAACAAATCATGGTCAAAGATTTCCATAACTTTACCAACCGCTTCTCTGACTTCCCTAAAAGGGGGCAAAGGGGATTGTTACAGCTGCAAGATGGGGAATGGAGAAGAGTTCGTTCAATTTTGACTCCAACATTTACCTCTGGGAAGTTAAAGATGATGATTCCAGCCATTGAAAAGTCTTGTGGAACTTTGGTGGACAAATTTGAAGGAATTGCAGACACTGGTAAGTAGCTAATCACGTGACACAATTTAATCACTCCATTGATAGTTTGGAGTGATCAATAACTAATATTTTGGACTAGGTCTAAAGACAGAATAACTGGATATAACTGATATTACTATTACACGCACCAGTTGTTGTTTGCTTTGACCCTTATAATGAAGCGTTGATGGTTGTTTAATCACAGGAAAGAGCGTGGAAATGTTCTCTTGGTTTGGTCTCATGACTCTGGAAGTTATTCTCTCCACTGCATTTGGAGTCGAATCCCCAGTCCAAACTGAGAGCGTCGACAACAAGTTCCTGGTTACAGCACGAGAAGTTATGAAGAGTCCGACAATGATACGGGTATTAATGATACTTCCTCTGAGTAACCTATGGATTCGCCTCTTGCAAGCATTTTCTGGGCGAGGGCAATACCTTATGAGCGTGGCACAAGGTGTGTTGAAATCAAGAAAAAGTGAAAATATTCAAAGAGCTCGAGATTTGGTGGACATCATGCTCTCTGCCAAAAATGCCGATGGAAGCGCGGCTCTTGATGACAAGGACATCACTGCTCAGTCGACGACATTTCTGATTGCTGGCTATGAAACATCAAGCAATACCCTTACAATGTCAGCTTACTATTTGGCGCTCAATCCAGACATCCAAGAGTGCTTGAGATGTGAAATACTCACAGCTCGGAAGGAAAATGAAGACAAACCGTTATACGAGTTGGTCCAAGACCTGGAGTATTTGGAATGTGTCATCAATGAAGTCCTTCGTCTGAGCCCACCAGCTCACCGAACAAACAGAGTCTGCTCCAAGCCTTACAAAATCAGTGATGACACAACGATTCCTGCTGGAATGGAGATCTTCATTCCCATATACAGTTTGCACCGCGACCCGGAGGCATGGCCCGACCCAGAAAAGTTTGATCCTGAACGTTTTCGTGGTCCCGCCAAAGAATCCAGACATCCATTCCAGTTCTTGCCTTTTGGAGAAGGCCCTCGCAACTGCATTGGGAAGAGATTTGCTCTTTTGGAAGTCAAGATCACACTGGTGAATATATTGACGAAGTACAAGTTTGTGCGCTGTCCTGAAACCCAAGTTCCATTGAAACAAATCGTGGGCTTTACATTGATCCCTAAAGATGGTGTTTTTGTGCGAATAGAGTCTTGCAAGTAGTTCAGTTGGAACGACGACCACGTGTTTTATCCTGTGATTGATTTTCATGTTATTACAGGGACTTTGTTAAGAACTTGTACACTGTGTGAAAGTCAGCGATTTGTTGCTGATAGATGCTTTCATGGAAGTTACCGATATGTGTTCTACGTTCTTTGCTGTTTACATATTTTCTAGAAAAAAATTTGAAATGTCATAATTTGAATGAAGTCTTTTATATATCCATTTGGGCTTTGAACCGTTAAATAGGCTATGATTATGTTGGTGTAGTGTTTAACTTGGTTCGAGGTTCAATCAAAATTTGTAGGTTTTTATATCGAGAACACGAGAACACATTAGGGGGTGTTTACATGACACTAGGATCATCCTAGCACTAGGATCATCCTAGCAGGCGAATCATCCTACCTGCTATACAATTACTGCATTCTGTTTAGTAGGATGATCCTATTACCCGAAGTGAAGACACGAATTTCCATGTAAACAGAATGCAGTAAATGTATAACAGGTAGGATGATTCGCCTGCTACGATGATCCTAGTGCTAGGATGATTCTAGTGCCATGTAAACACCCCCCCCCCCCCCCCTTACTGCATTGTGTTTAGTAGGTTGATCCTAGTACCCGACGTAAAGACACAAATTTCCATGTAAACAGAATGCAGTAAATGTATAGCAGGTAGGATGATTCGCCTGCCGTAGGATCAGCCTAGTGCTATGTAAACAACCCCTAAGACTACCTCATATACGCATGTATATACCTCAAAAACCGGGAAAACACTATCGAACTATTGATTAGCAAAGGAATTGGGATTTTAATCGTTTCATTGAATGTACGTACTTCAGGAAATATCTTGGCTACGTCACTGAAAGGTTAGTTTCTATGTATACATTAGTACACATAAATAGGTATACATTTTTGAGCTTTAATCTGGAATAAAGTATGGAATATCCAAATAGGGTCAGAATGTTGAACTGCTGTTTGCACACCCTACCCCCCCCCCCCCCCCCCATAAAAAACACTTAGGAAAAACCCTCAGCCACCCCTCCCCCGAAGGTAAAACCAATCGTCACACAATATGCAAGAGAGATGCGCAGACTTCAAAGCGTTAAAAAACTCGAAAAAGCTTTATTTTTATGATACTATTTAAAAAAGATTTTAAAAAATCAACGTTTTTTGTCGGTTATTTTGTTGATTTTGGAGCTATGAAGTGGTTGATTTGTGCGCTCGCTATCATGTACACACGTCATCGAGCGCGCGCGTTCAGAAAAAAGTTCTGAAATTTCATTCTTTTTCACGAAATGAAAACGTTATTTCTATTGATATTTGTTCAGGTATAATGAGTTATGGTTGTTACACACCTTTTAACAAATATTTTGGTACTTGTAAGTAGTGAAAACTCAACAAGAACGTAGCCCGATCACTTCAGCGTGACATCAAGTGGAATTGAGTCACGCAATGTCAAACTTGTCTCGAATATTTCAAAAGCTTATATTTCGACAACGAAGTCGGTCAGACCCCCTTCTTTATTTTATTGTATTTAAGAGGTCCTAAGAAAATTTTCATTACTCAAAATCAAAAAAATGGTTTTAACCATTTTTGGCAAAACGTCAGTGTTTTTAAAAAACATATCGAAATCGCACACTGAAGTTTTGCCAAAACTACAGGCAGAAAACGTTCTAAATCGATTCCGACCATGGTTAAAATGATGACGAAAATTTGCGCCTGTTTCCATCTATCCAGAACTATTCACGCATAAGCTTTTCTTTCATGATATATATTAACATCGTGTGCATAATTATGCGTCCCACCAGGCTAAAGTCTCGTAGGGACGGACCAGATTTTTGAAGGGGGAGGGGGGTGGGGTGGGCATTTTTTGTGTGCCGGAATTTTTTATATTTTGTCCTTCGTGGCTGTGCAGGATTTTTTTTTTCAACATGCATGAATTTTTTTTCTGGTACTTTTGTTGCTTGCTTTGCTTCTCAACAACCTACTGTTAACCAAATTCATAGTCTTGCGGGACGCATAATTATGATGTTCTTTCACCATGAAAAAATTGAAGAAAAAAGTGGTTAGATCATTTGGACGCGAACGTCCTTAATTAAGTCTCTTCACGCATAAAACTGACGAGACTGAACACAGCGAACTGCTTCATTAAACACAATATTCTCAAGCTCAACGCTGAATAACTTAATGCCAGGTATAGAGGTATTTCACAGCAGTCATTTTGTGGTCAAAACAATAGAGCTTTTTTTCCCAAGAGAAATAAAATCTTTTCTAATTCAAAAACTTTCTATTGTACTTGCCCACAAACATGGCTGCCATGAAATCCCTCACAGGTAGTGATTGGTCGCTGATGAGCTTTGTCCAGTTACCAGACCGATCACTTCACTGCACATTCGTCATCAACAAGCGAATTGTGAATTTTTGATCTGAATTATTTGTGTCCATTTTGGTCTAATTTCCTGACTTGTTTTACGAGGTAAGAGAGATAATGTCCTTATAGATTAGTCATTCACCGCACAAAAAGATAGCACTTCGTGGATTTGGTTCAACAAGTAAATAGACCATTTTAAAATGGCTTATTGTTGTTGGTTTGGTTTTTCAATACTGATATGCATGAGCGGTATTCGGGTTCCCTCTGACCGTTCGAAGATGTTTTTAAAAAGTTCGTTTTCCCCTCCTTACTGCCAGTACCCGTTCGTGCACGATATGAAAGTCGGTATGAAAACAACCTGAAATGACTTGTCATAAGAATTCTAGATAAAGATAGATTAAGTTATTTCCTTGGAACTTTTCGGGAGATGCAAAAAATTCTATGTATTCCTAAATCATGTAACCGGTTGCTAATCGGATTGTCCACAAACTCTAGATAAGATTTAAGGGCTAGCTAGTGCTTTTACGAATTACACAGAATCCTTACAGAGGGATTTTTCTTTTGAGCTTTCAGGATTAGGCTTAAAAATATCCATCTGCTATCCCAAAGTACATAAATAACATATATAATGTAATTAGGTCACATATATATAATTAATAATAATTTAAATTGCAATTGCTTTTATTTTATCTTAGTGGCTTATTCAAATTAGCCTACAATATGGAGCACCTTCTAGACTTCATCTTCCATCCCTTAGCTATACTGCTTGCACTCTTGATTCTGGTTGTTTTGATCTACTGTGTTGGTGTGTATAACTACTGGGTTCTTCATGGGATGAATATTCCTGGTGCAAAACCTCTGCCATACATTGGTAATCTACGAGATTCTGCCAAACATGGGGGTATACACCTCTGCATATTGGCATACATGAAGAAGTATGGCAAAGTATTCAGTCTGTGTATTGGACGAAATGCATTCATTGTTATTGCTGATCCAGAGCTACTGAAGCAGATCATGGTCAAAGATTTCAATAACTTTACAAATCGACCTAATTGGCGCCCAAAAAGTAAGCAGAGGGGTCTGTTGCAGCTGGAAGATGAGGAATGGAGAAAAGTTCGTTCCGTTCTGACGCCAACATTTACCTCTGGCAAATTAAAGATAATGATTCCAGCCATTGAAGAGTCTTGTAAGACTCTTGTGGACAAAATTCAAGGAATTGCAGACACAGGTATGATCATGATTACATATAGCTATAACAAAAAGTTTTCGATATTATGCGAACTCTGACTTTCAAACGCTAACTGCTCAATTTGCGATTTTGCTTCTGTCAATCAAAAGTAATATATCAATAATACGATGAACTATTAATACCAAAATGATAGTATAGCTAATATATATCGTCATAAGATCTTACTTGATCGCATTCCGGGTTGGTAGGATTTTAGGGACCTTTAGTATAAACTTTTTTGAGGAATCATTTCCAAACTTGCTCCACGAACTTTTATCTGTCGAGCGCGTAGTATGCAATCGGTGGTAAACTCAATACGCCTTTTTGTTGTTGTTGTTGTTTTCTTGACGGACTCAGGTGGTAGTTCGCTCTCAAAATCTTTTCGTTTCTGGGTTGTTTTTTTTTTTTTGACATTTTTATTACAGTTACACAAACGTAACAATTATCAAATTACAAAAAAAACTAGAAACAATTATATATATAAATTTTTTATACAAGTTTAAGAATAACACACAGAAAGGGGAAAGGAGGAAAGTAATGCATAATGTATATATTTTTTTACTTAAAGTCCTTATGACGCATATTTTTTTATTTTCAAACTCAGTTCTTTTTAGAGAGCAAAGTGAAGATCTTTTTATCCTGGTTTTTCTTACCCCATATTTTCTGAGATATGAAGGTTTCAAATGTCAAAATGCAAATTTAATGACGTCAGAGGAGGCAACACTGCAAACTTCTCATGGGTTTTACAAAACGAGGACTTCAATTCGAGAGCCAGATTTTTCACTGAACAACAGGCTTTGCCAATGGAAATGAGTTACAAATGGAAAAATACGAGTAATTTAAATTCTCTTGTTTTTGTATAATAAATGATTATTCCTCTTACGTCATCACATTTGCATTTTGAAATTTGAAACCTTTATATCTCAGAAAATATGGAGTGAGGAAAAACAAGATATAACGATCTTTACTATGCTTTCTATCAAGAACTGAGTTTGAAAATATAAAATTATCCGTCATAGGGACTTTAAAGTTCATATATCTATTTTTTCTTTTTTTTTTTCTTTTTCTTCTATCCATTTATTTCATTGGAATAATAGAATAATACGTCTTATTTTCTCATATTTTTCAAATGAAATAATAACGTACTAGTTTTTTCAGCTATTATATATTCAAGCTTTTCATATTCAATAAGCTTTTTCTGATACTGAGTTAATGTTGGACTTTGGTATTTACCTCTTGCTTTATAAAGGATGTATTTGCACATCAAAAAAAGAAAATTTTCCAATTCATTACCTTTAACTCATAAAATTCTGTTTTCCAAGTCAAGTTCTGGTAAGCCAATAAGCCCTTTACTCAGCCAATTCTTAACAGCAATATAAAATGTTTTTGAAAAAGGGCATTCAATAAAGAAATGCTCTAAAGTTTCAATGTGACATTTACAGAAAGAACAATTTGGCGAGTCCACTTCCAAGTGAACTAGTTTGGGTTGCGTCGTCGTATAAAAATACAACAAGGGATGAATGGAGGCACAACAATAGAATCTTTTCCTCCTGGGAAACTGAACTCTTTCTCGCGTAAACCAGATTAGTGCAGACTCTATTGTTCCTGCCTCCTGTCATGGCAGCTCATGGCTGCCGTCACGTGATGGTGCAAAGCCTCTGTAAGTCCACAAATTGCGCTTGTTTCTATCTTGTTTCTATCATGTTTCATTTCCCGCGCCCTCTCCTTATTGCCCCATTTTCCCTGCACCACCTCGCATGAGCAAATCAAGTCATGTCCTTATGATCGTGCTTTTATCACAGGTTCAAGCGTAAACATCTTCTCCTGGTTCAGTCTCATGACTCTGGAAGTTATTCTGTCCACTGCATTTGGAGTTGAGTCACCAGTCCAAACTCAGAACACTGACAACAAGTTTCTTATTGAATCTCGAAAAGCGTTCAAAGCACCCGTAATGGCTCGAGCACTTTCGATGCTTCCGTTCACTAAAATCTGGATTAGACTTGTTCTGGCCGGTGGTGGGATGAATTTTTTCAGGAGTGTTGCACAAGAGATCTTGAAAACCAGAAAAGGCCAAGATGTTCAACGAACTAAAGATCTTGTGGACATCATGCTCTCTGCCAAAAATGCTGATGGGAGTGTTAAACTCAGCGACGATGAAATAACTTCTCAGTCAGTAACATTTCTGTTGGCGGGCCAAGAGACATCAAGCAACACCCTTACAATGTCCGCTTATTATTTGGCGCTCAACCCAGACATCCAGGAGCGTCTGAGGTGCGAAATACTCATAGCTCAGAAGAAAAATCCAGAGAAGCCGTTATACGATTTGGTCCAAGAACTGGAGTACTTGGAGTGTGTCATCAATGAAGTCCTTCGCCTGAGTCCAGCCGCTCACCAAACCGCTAGACTCTGCTCAAAGCCTTACAAAATAAGTGATGACACTACGATTCCTGCAGGAATGGACGTCATCATTCCCATATACAGTTTGCACCACGACCCAGAGGCGTGGCCCGAGCCAGAAAAGTTTGATCCTGAACGTTTCCGTGGTCCCGCCAAGGAATCCAGACATCCATTCCAGTTCTTGCCGTTTGGAGAAGGGCCTCGCAACTGCATTGGGAAGAGATTTGCTCTTTTGGAAGTAAAGATCACACTGGTGAATATTTTGACGAAGTACAAGTTTGTGCGCTGTCCTGAAACCCAAGTCCCACTTAAACTGATTGCAGGCATCACATTGATCCCTAAAGATGGTGTGTTTGTGCGAATAGAGTCTTGCAAGTAAGTTGGGAGCATGACCACTTGTTTTATCCTGTGATTGATAATCACACATCAAGACTTGGATGCTATGTCGAAGTCATTGATTTGTTGATGATATATGTTTTACGGAAGTTAACAATGTCTGTTTCGCTTTGCCATTTACCTATTAAATCCTTCCCGTTTTTGGGACAAAGATTTGAAATGTTATACACCACCAAATATTACGGTCATCTATTTTGAATTGATTAAACTAGAGTGATGGCACTTAATCCGTGAAATAGGTATTAGTCTAACAGACATTAGTGGAGACTATTTCTATTGTTTTCTTTTGTTTTGATTAGACTATTAGACACTGACTATTAGATTTTGTTTCACGGATTAAGTGCCATCGCTCTAGAAGCGCTTCATCAGTGCACACATTTAAATTTACTTTAGCGCTTTACGGTACACATACAAATCAACCAAAATACATTCAACGTGAAGCGTTTTAGAAGTGAAAATCGAAAGGTAAAGATTTTATCTATTTTCTTCTAATTTCATTTGCGTAATGTATAACAACAACTGGTTTGTGTAGAGTACTCTAAATAAAATATGGAAGATGTTCTAGACCTCATCTTCCACCCTCCCTTATCTACACTGCTTGAGCTGTTGGTTCTTATCAGTTTGATCTGCTGTGTTGGTGTGTATTATAACTACTGGGTTCTCCGCCATGGGATGAATATGACCTTTGCTATACATTGGTAGATGGTAATCTAAAAGATTTTTCCAAATATCGAGGTATGCATCCTTGCATGTTGGCATACATGATATCTTACAACCCTCCCCCCCCCCCGGGGGGGGTACTTCCCTATATTCGCTATATGGGTACGTGCCGCCAAACAGGGTATGGTTTTCAGCGATTTTACTCTGGAACAGGGTATATAAAATAGCTCTTTCTCTCTCTGGAACAGGGTAGCTCTCTGGAACAGGGTCGCTCTGTAATTAGGTACCAAAAGAAATCAGTCGGAAAATCAGATTGACTCTTCATTAAATGCTTGGCAAAACCGATAACTAACACAAACTATTCCATGTCAAAATGCAAAACATTTCACTGGGACAAGGTATATTTTTGTGGCACTTACTCTGGAACAGGGTAGCGTTTTAAGCCTTTTTACTCTGGAACAGGGTCAGGGTTTGAGGGGCTCAGCGGCACATTCCTACCCAAAACTGGAAGGAGTACCCCCCGGGCTGACAACTGCATTGGGAAGAGATTTGCTCTTTTGGAAGTCAAGATCACGTTGGTAAATATATTGACAAAGTACAAGTTTGAGCGCTGTCCTGTAACCCAAAACAGATTGCAGGCATCCTACTGATCCCTAAAGATGGTGTTTTTGTGAAGGTAGATTCGTGTAAGTAGTTTCTGAGGCTATAATCCCCTCTCTCATCGGGGTGTGTCTGCTCTAACATAGAGAATTGCAGCTAACGTATGACTTCAATTTAGACCACAGTGGCGTTTACTCTGCTCGTGGGTGACCACCTCTATTAAGTGACCGCACTTTAATTAGTTTGACATTTTGGGTCTTCGCTTTCCTGTAAATAATAGTAATAAATATACAATAATTATTGTGTAATGAAAAGGTATAAAACCGTTATCTGTACCCTGGGTGCCAGAGGGATTTTTTAAAATATTTTTCGAAGTATTATCTCGTTGGCGAGCGCGAAGCGCGGATAATTCCCGGGAAAAATCACTCTGGCACCCAGGGTACTAACTCTTTGGAAAAAGTACTAAATGAAGAAAGCATCTTTCGTATAGGTATGGAACGAGCCGTCTCGCGCTGTGTCACTGATCAGTATTTCTATAAAAAATGTTCGAACTTCCTGCCGTAAGCGTGCCGTGCCGCGACCGCTCTAGAGTGCTTTAATATTTAGGTGGCTGAGCTGGATTTTTAGGGTATCTACCTTCCATGTTTATCCACCTAGCAGACTCGTACCCAGTCGTCACTTATTTTTCATTCTGCAAAGGAATCTGGGAAGGGATTGGGGAGCGCAAAGGCACTTCCGTCCTTCCCTTGATGCAACGCGAGCTTGCTAAATCCTTCCCATCAATCCCTTCACGAATAAGAAGAAGCGACTGGGTACGAGTCTGTCCACCTGGAGTCTCCATATTCTATAACGCTTCTTCCACTGGCAACTATGGGGTTTTCAAAACCCGCGAGTTGTTACTCATAAAGCGATCAATAAGATTCGCGGATCATATGGTAAGTTAAAAATATAACTGGCCGTTGTCTTCTTTGATTTCCAAACGTTCTTTGCGTCGAGACTGACGCAAAAACCAAACCAAACCAAACCAAACCAAACCAAACCAAACCAAACCAAACCAAACCAAACCAAACCAAACCAAACCAAACCAAACCAAACCAAACCAAACCAAACAACAGAACTCAACACAACACAGCAAAATAAGATAAAAGAACAACAACAAATTTAAAAAAAAAAACACTGCAAAGGAGGCTATTCTCTGGTGTAAGTAAAAGCAACCAAAAGAATTCAAGTTGCTCGTATCGACCGTTTGAACACCATGCTTTACCAACTCCAGCGCTTTCGGTTCCCATAACGCGTATCTTTTCATGCCGTGACGTCTGAATGTAAAGTTATAGTGCGTGATGAAAGTGGTCACGGAGTTGGAAACTGAGGAACTTGGTCCATGTTGGTCCAGCCAGTAGTTCAATTTGCTAAAGGCATTCGCAAAAACTCACTGATCTGGCGTTATACCCCAGGTAAGATAAAACAGTTTCGATTTGTCAGCCTTCAGAATGTAGCATATTAAGTTGCATGAGTATGGCTCAAAGAATAACTAAGTTTTAATTGACTTCTTCGAATCTCGGCAAGGTTCGGTGGGTTTTATACAGCTTTGATATGCTTGTAAATTCATGTATGAGGTTTTGCTAGAGAGCAGTTCTTTAGACAATTGCATTGAGCTTGTAAAACTGTTGTAGACTTATGCATAGACATGACGTATGACCAAAGTTCACTACATTGGTAGCTTGGTAGTTTTGGAATGCACGAAATAAACAACCTCTTATTAGCATTCATATCAGTCATCCAAGCCCAACATTCAAAAGGACAGCATGACTTATGCAAGCAAATGTTACTGCTTAGAGCTCCATTAAATGTTAAGATGCATGTAAAACGAAATTTATGTTTCTAATTGAACACTGCAGTAAAGGTTCGGTAATTGGCTAGTATTAGTTTACATGTATATATACACGAAAGGGCTGTGAGTGCGTGACGCTTGTACCGATTGGATTCAAAGCAGCATAACTAGTTAGGGGTTGTTTACATGACACTAGGTTCATCCTAGTATACATTTACTGCATTCTGTTTAGTAGGATGATCCTAGTACCCGAAGTGAAGACACAAATTTCCATGTAAACACAATGCAGTAAATGTGTATAGCAGGTAGGATGATTGTCTGCTAGGATTATCCAAGTGCCATGTAAACACCCCCTTAGTTTACGTCCACTTCAAGCCGGCTAATTTTGAAAACGTACCTTTTTACTTTTTCCTTCAAGAAAAATACAAGTCGTATCGTATGAATTGCCACTTTCTTTCTGTTTTTCCTTTCCCTTTCTTTTTCTCTTCTTGACTTTTCTTTCAATTTTTTTCTTCGTCATTTTTTTCTGAATTCGCTTCTCTTAGCTTCATACCATTCGTTTAATGTTTAATGTTTCATTACTAAACAAAATCATATACTTTTACAACCCAGGGTTTTACAAATAGCGGTAGCTATATCTCGAAAGCTTCATGCTCCTTTAGCCACTACACAGACTAGGCGCATTTTCGAAAAATCAGACACCTGGAGGCATTTTGGGGTAGAAGCTAGTAACATAACTATTTTAAACTGATTTTTCATGCTGAATCCGAATATGACAGTTACCAAGACGTATATATTCTGCAATCTTATACGTGTAAATGACGTATTTTGCATGTGAATTGCTAGAGTGATTTCATACTGAGCTTTTATCATGTAATTCCATAAAGTTCCCAAACTTAAAAACAATGACCATAGCTGGAAAGAGCACATCAAAATCAGTAAAACTGTGAATTTTGAAGGATATAAGTTGAAAGATCAAGGAGATACGAAATTTTAAAACAATAGATATCACTCAAGATACATTGCTAGTAATTATTTGTTTGTAATTAATCATAATTGTTTAGTAATTGTTTTTACAGCGTCCAAATGATGGGGAACCTTCCAGACCTCATCTTCCATCCCTTAGCTATACTGCTTGCACTCTTAATGATTCTGGTTGTTTTGATCTACTGTGTTGGTGTGTATAACTACTGGGTTCTTCATGGAATGAATATTCCTGGTGCAAAACCTCTGCCATACATTGGTAATCTACGAGATTCTGCCAAACATGGGGGTATGCACCTCTGCATATTGGAATACATGAAGAAGTATGGCAAAGTATTCAGTCTGTGTACTGGACGAAAGGCATCCATTGTAATTGGTGATCCAGAGCTACTAAAACAAATCATGGTCAAAGATTTCCATAACTTTACTAATCGCTACCACAGCTTTGGAGTTAGTCCAGACAAGCGTAAAAGAATCTTGTTGCAGTTGGAAGACGACGACTGGAAAAGGGTGCGCTCAATTCTAAATCCAACGTTCACAGCGAGCAAGTTAAAGCTGATGGTTCCATTAATGGAAAAGTCGTGTCTTATGCTGGTGGACAAACTTCAAGACATTGCGGACTCTGGTAAGATATAGAAAATTTCATTTTATCATGGTTGCAGCCGGCGTTGTGGTGGTTTTTTTTTAGTAGTGCTTCCGTTTCGCCTTACAAACCGCCTGAACCCTGTGGGAAAGGGGGCAATTGGTCAGAATAGCTATGTGCGGCTCGGTGGCTGGGATCGGGGTCCGTAAATACAGAAAAATATCTAAAAGGGTAGAATAAATAAAGACGCGTGTATATGGATGTGATATATTTTGTTACGCAAGTGAAATATTCCAGTGCAATAATAGGAGCAACAACGCCGTGCAACATGCGTCTGCGCATGCAAAATTATTGTAATGTTGCAGAGCAAATGTTCGTATATATTACCTTCCATGCACAATAATCAAAATATAAATTTTTTTGATGCAAAGAGTAGAAAGCCAGGGCTTCTCATTTGTACAACAACAACAGCAACAATAACAACAACAATAACGACAACAGCAACAACAACAACAGGCAGCAGCAGCAACAACAATAATAACAACAACAACAACAATAACAGCAAAAACAGCAGCAATAACAATAACAACACCAATAAAAGCATCAACAACAACAGTAGCAGCAGCAATAACAACAATAATAATAACTAGCCATTTCTAATAGAAAGTGAAGTGCTGCGAGCAGAAAACAGCTGGTGTATCCATGTTAGCAGAACTGTTCCCCTAAAACTCACGAAAGTACACCGCTTTCTCTGATATATCAAATGTTTCTTGTCTATCTCCTGTGTGTTGTGTGACGAACACTGTGCTATTTGACCTTCAATATTGAACTACAAAACATAATTTTGGACACACACTTTCAAAATATTTAGCACTTTGAGTAAAGCAATTTTTCAAACAATCACAAACGGCTAGCGTTGGCAATTATTAAAAAATAGACCTCTGTGAGGCCATGTGGTTACTGGCCTCAAATCCAAATATAGATATAGACACATTTCAAGGCCTGTCCCTGGTTGGGGGTGGGGGTAGGGGTTTACTTCGACTAGTGCATACACACACACCGACTTTGTCCTAGTGCCCTTAGTAAGTTTATTGAAATTCAATCTATTTTTGTGTTCTATTTGACCTGATGCGTTTGGTCACGTAATGGATAAAACATCTGAAACATGAACGAAAATATCCATATCGAATGACGACACCCTAAAAACCTCAAAGACCCTAAAGCTTAACAACAACATGTCAATCGCACGTATAATCAACTCTCCAGTTTCAGTGAAGACTTCGACCCCATGTCCTGCTTTTAATTTCCTTTAATTAAAATCCTACTTCGCTAGCTCTCGGCGGCATATCGGCATTTGCAAATTCAATATAGTAAAATAAAGATAAACCACTATAACACTAAATATTCTTAACCACCCGCCGAAAAACTCATGGATGAATATATGGCTGATTTCGAAATCATATAATAACTAGACGCACACGCGCGTTCACTCGTGCCCCTGGAGCCCTTTTTAAGAGAGGCTCCAATGACCGGCTCCGTTCGTACTCTTCCCCTAGCCGTTTCACGCATTCTTCACCATTCCGGGAAATAGCTAACCGTAACAAATAACCTTTTTTGAATCGGTAACTTAAACTAAAAAAATGTCTTGATTAGTCAGTTTGTCTGTCAACAGCTATTAGTGCCTTTGTCTTTATATTATCATGCATAGGTATTAGATATCTCCAACATGCAAAAATATACCAGTTTTATATTCAACTTCTTATTTCACTATATATCTCAATTGTTTGCTGTAAAGACTTCTACAACGGCATATTTGACACAATAACAAATCGTGTATTTTTTCGTTCATGTTTCGGATGTTATATATATGAATAAAAGACGTTACGTGACCAAACGCGAAATACAAGGTCAATGGAATCTAGTTTCATGCCATTCCGATATTAAATTAAAATTCAGTACAAAAACCTCTCAAAATCTATTGAATGCTTGAATGAGGAATATAATTGACTTGCTTCTATGTATGTTTGTTTAGCAACATGTAGGTTGAGAAATTCGTAGTTTTCCAGCTCATAGGAAATAGTCTTTATCGCGAGGGCATTGTTCCAAGTACTCCATTTAGAGTTCGATATTTGGTCAAAGTATTGGAGATGAAGCTCAAAATAACAGCCCATTCTGAAGCTCTTATAAGTATATAGGTATATCTCGAGTTAAAAGCTCCAAATTACATTGTTCTACTGTAGGAAAAGCCTGTCCCTGAAAGCTATTTTCTTTGAAGTCGGCCATCTTGCATTCCTAAAGTTCCTGGCTTGCCTTCACTACGAAGAGTTTGCACGCGCTCAAAGGTGATGAATGAAGGGCATTGTTTCTTACGCTCTTAACCAATCAGGAGTGCACACGTCACCGATTGCGCAAGAATGGCCTGTTCTCGAGACGAAATCAGAAGAAAAAAAAACATTTGCAGTTTATAACTCGTTCCCGGCCTAAAGGCCTCGGCACGAGTAAAAACCCCTAACAACTATAACTGATCGGTAACGAAAACTCGTAGACGGTTTTTAAGATCGAATATTCAACGCTCTTCAAGCAACCCAGTTTTGCCCAACAGATAAGCACGTATTGTTTTCACGGCTTCTTTTCATTTTCCTTCTTATCTGCTATACAAAAGAGGGCGGCATAACTTTAACTACACGCACTCGTGCCTTCACTCGTCCCCGTGTAAAACAAGCCCGAAATCGGATTAGAAGGGACATTTCGCTTAACCGCTGCTAGAATAAGAGCGACTGATGATAATATACTTTTTAACAACACGCACGTTGAACCGTACACTGGTTCGCTGTACTTCAATAAGCCGCAGTAGTAAAGACCTTTAGTTTGTCTGTCAGCAACTATTAATCTTCGTTTTTGGCCTTCTATTGTTGTAGATCATATTATATTTCTCACATGCAAGAATATTTCTTTCCAATATACCAATTTATCCGACTTTTTATTTCATTATACATCTCAATTATTTGCTGTAAAGACTTCTACAACGGCATTTTTGGGACAATAACAAATCGTATACTTTTTCGTTCGTCGGTTTCGGATGTTTTATCCGTTACGTGACCATTAGAAAGAGGCCATTGTAGAAATTTTTACAGCAAACAATTCGGTTGCATATTGAAGTAAAGGATTGAATAAACTGGTATATTCGCACATTTCAATATTTTTGCGTATCTTTCGAGCACGATTTCACACAAGGACCATTCGGAATTGATTCCTTATCAATCCACGTTCTTGAAATTTCTGGATGATCCTGAATTATTGCTTAAATAGTTATAAATCTTCCGAAATTGCTTTTGACTCCCATTGCCACGCTTCTTTGTTCCCCCAAAACAGTTATTTGTTTCTCGCAATAAGTTTTATGTCGCATCGCTCTAATTTTTTACTCGCCGAGAAGAGTTCATATTGTTCTCTTCTTCAAAGAAAGTTTTAAGGATGACCCCTCTCAAATTGTCGTTGATGCTAAACATAGACAAACAATTCTTCTGAGTCATTTTACGAGCAGGGAGTCTCTCTAAAACAAACAATAAACCTTACAATGGCAATCAAAAACCCCTATAACTCTTCCCCTTAAACTCGTCCTTAATTAAGTCTCCGTCACGCACAAAACTGACGAGACTGAACACAGGCAACTGCTTCATTAAACACAATATTCTCAAGCTCAAACCTGAATAACTTAATGCCAGGTATAGAGGTATTTCACGGCAGCCATGTTTGTGGTCAAAATAATAGAGCTTTTTTCACAAGAGAAATAAGATCTTTTCTAATTCAAAAACTTTCTATTGTACAAACATGGCTGTCATGAAATCCCAGTATACGTAATGCCAGGTAGTGATTGGTCGCTGATGAGCTTTGTCCAGTTACCAGACCGATCACTTCACTGCACATTCGTCATCAACAAGCGAACTGTGAATTTGGATCTGAATTATTTGTGCCCATTTTGGTTTAATTTCCTGACTTGTTTTACGAGGTAAGAGAGATAATGTCCTTATAGATAAGTCATTCGCCGCACAAAAAGATAGCATTTCGTGGATTTGGTTCAACAAGTAAATAGACCATTTTAAATAGCTTATTGTTGTTGGTTTGATTTTCAATACTGATATGCATGCATGAGCGGTATTCGGGTTCCCTCTGACCGTTCGAAGATGTTTTTAAAAAGTTCGTTTCCCCCTCCTTACTGCCAGTACCCGTTCGTGCACGATATGAAAGTCGGTATGAAAACAACCTGAAATGACTTGTCATAAGAATTCTAGATAAAGATAGATTAAGTTATTTCCTTGGAACTTTTCGGGAGATGCAAAAAATTCTATGTATTCCTAAATCATGTAACCGGTTGCTAATTGCTGGGGTGCATGTGACGTCACGGCAGCCATCTTGGTTGACCTTCAACAAAAGATTTCTCATTAGCGTTTATTGTTTGGTCAACCAACATGGCTACCGCTTCGTTGTCTTTGGATTCCCAAAGGTATGGATGCACCCCAGCAATTGGATTGTCCACAAACTCTAGATAAGATTTAAGGGCTAGCTAGTGCTTTTACGAATTACACAGAATCCTTACAGAGGGATTTTTCTTTTGAGCTTCCAGGATTAGGCTTAAAAATATCCATCTGCTATCCCAAAGTACATAAATAACATATATAATGTAATTAGGTCACATATATAATTAATAATAATTTAAATTGCAATTGCTTTTATTTGATCTTAGTGGCTTATTTAAATTATCCTACAATATGGAGCACCTTCCAGACCTCATCTTCCATCCCTTAGCTATACTGCTTGCACTCTTGATTCTGGTTGTTTTGATCTACTGTGTTGGTGTGTATAACTACTGGGTTCTCCGTGGGATGAATATTCCTGGTGCAAAGCCTCTACCATACATTGGTAATCTACGAGATTCTGCCAAACATGGGGGTATACACCTCTGCATATTGGAATACATGAAGAAGTATGGCAAAGTATTCAGTCTGTGTATTGGACGAAATGCATCCATTGTTATTGCTGATCCAGAGCTACTGAAGCAGATCATGGTCAAAGATTTCAATAACTTTACAAATCGACCTAATTGGCGCCCAAAAAGTAAGCAGAGGGGTCTGGTGCAGCTGGAAGATGAGGAATGGAGAAAAGTTCGTTCCGTTCTGACGCCAACATTTACCTCTGGCAAATTAAAGATAATGATTCCAGCCATTGAAGAGTCTTGTAAGACTCTTGTGGACAAAATTCAAGGAATTGCAGACACAGGTATGATCAGTGTGCTTATGAGAACTATTTTCACTGCATAATTAACTAGACGCACACGTGCGTTCACTCGTGCCCTTGGAGCTCTTTTTAAGAGAGGCTCCAATGACCGGCTCCGTTCGTACTCTTCCCCTAGCCGTTTCACGCATTCTTCACCATTCCGGGAAATAGCTAACCGTAACAAATGACCTTTTTTGAATCGGCTAACTTAAACTAAAAAAATATCTTGATTAGTCAGTTTGTCTGTCAACAGCTATTAGTGCCTTTGTCTTTCTATTATCATGCATAGGTATTAGATATCTCCAACATGCAAAAATATACCAGTTTTATATCCAACTTCTTATTTCACTATATATCTCAATTGTTTGCTGTAAAGGCTTCTACAACGGCATATTTGACACAATAACAAATCGTGTATTTTTTCGTTCATGTTTCGGATGTTATATATATGAATAAAAGACGTTACGTGACCAAACGCGAAATACAAGGTCAATGGAATCTAGTTTCATGCCATTCCGATATTAAATTCAAATTCAGTACAAAAACCTCTCAAGATCTCTTGAATGCTTGAATGAGGAATATAATTGACTTGCTTCTATGTATGTTTGTTTAGCAAAATGCAGGATGACAAATTCGTAGATTCCCAGCCCATAGGAAATAGTCTTTATCGCGAGCCGCTTCCTTTCAAGTACTCCATTTAGAGTTCGATATTTGGTCAAAGTATTGGAGATGAAGCTCAAAATAACAGCCCATCCTGAAGCTCTTATAAGTATATAGGTATCTCTCGAGTTAAAAGCTCCAAATTACATTGTTCTACTGTAGGAAAAGCCTGTCTCTGAAAGCTATTTTCTTTGTAGTCGGCCATCTTGCATTCCTAAAGTTCCTGGCTTGCGTTCGCAGTCGCTCAAAGGTGATGAATGAAGGGCATTGTTTGTACGTTCTTAACCAATCAGAAGTTCCTCAGGACGAACACAGAAGAAAAAAAAAACATTTGCAGTTTATAACTCGTTCCCGGCCTAAAGGCCTGGGCACGAGTAATTAGCTCAGAGTATAAATAAGCCTACTCGATCTAGGAGTGGTCACTTCAAGATACGCCGGCACAACGTGAACTTTCGTTCTTCGCCATTATCGTCAACCGCCACCAGCTCTAATTCAAGATCCTTCCTCTGAGTACTCTCAGCAGCCTCAACGTTCTGACTTTTCTACCAAAGCTTGGCTAAACTGAACATGGCTAGCTAGCAGCGTTAGCGAGCACAATTGCACCAGCTTGCTTTGGTAAACGCGTATCGAGGTAAATTAGTGTTTGCAACTCGGACGTTTTCTCTTGGTTTTCACGGGGTTTATTCCCAATTTTGCTAGTGTTCGTTTGTATTTGTAGTCACTTCTAGGTTTTTCTCGTCCTAGTTTGCTGTAAGTTCGTTATTTCGTTTTATCTGTCGGCTTGCCGGTTTGGGTAGGCTTTCAATCGTTTCTATTCCTTTTTCATAATTAGTGTTTCTTTGTGGTTTATTTTAGTTTTTCCAAACTGACTTTCGTTGGCTATAAATTTTAAGCTTTATCATTAATTACCCAAACCGCTTTTGTTGTATATTTTGTGTTCCTTCGGCCAGTACTGCCATTAGCGTCCTACTTTAGCAATTTGCATTCGTCTTGCATGCTTTGGGTTACGCCTCGTAACTTCGGTCTTTGTTTCCAGTTAGTTCATTAGTCGTAATTTTATTTGTTTTATGCTTTGTTTATTTAGTGCTCTAAATCTACGTTTTAACTTCTATTAATCCGCATATTTTATGTGGCCTTAAGAACCACGAGGTTTGAATTTTAAAGAATCGCACAGACAGAGGAGTACCGCTAGCGAAATTGGCCTGGAGAGCCACGGGTTCACTAATTTTAGGAATTGCATTGATAGAGAAGTACCGCTAGCGAAGGTGGCCTGGAGAGCCACGGGTTCACTAATTTTAGGAATTGCATTGATAGAGAAGTACCGCTAGCGAAGGTGGCCTGGAGAGCCACGGGTTGACGAATTTTAGGAATTGCATTGATGGAGGAGTACTGCTAGCGAAGGTGGCCTAGAGAGCCACGGGTTTGCAAATTTCAAAGAATCGCACAGACAGAAGAGTACCGCTAGCGAAGGTGGCCTGGAGAGCCACGGTTTGCGAATTTCAAAGAGTCGCGTTGATAGAGGAGTACCGCTAGCGAAGGTGTATGGCCTGAAGAGCAATGGGCCTACGAATTCTTTAAAGAATCGCACGGATAGAGGAGTACCGCTAGCGAAGGTGGCCTAGAGAGCCGCGGGGTGACGAATTTGAAGGACTGCATTGATAGAGTACCGCTAGCGAAGGTGGCCTGGAGTGCCATGGGTTTACGCATATTTTGAAGCATTGCATTTACAGAGAGATACCGCCATCATGTGTCTAGTAGAGCCAAGAAGAAATGGATACGTACCATAACTATTGTTAGAATGTTTTCCCTCTTTTTCATTCGGCCCAATTTAACCTCACAATCCTTCCTCTCTGTTGACCTCGGGGGGGCTCGCTAAAGCTCTAATTCTGGACCTAGTTCGGAGCCTGGGGTCAACAGAGGGTGGGGTTCCCTTTCATGCATTACAAGGTAATTTGAGCTTCTTATGTTGAGCTTCGTTCATACAACTTTCTATCGTTTACAGGGAATACTGCTTTGTTTTCTTTCCCGGGGACCCTACCCTCTGTTGGCCCCTATGGCTACCAAAATTGCTACCTAAGTCAGTCATTCTAGAGAACCTCAGAAGGCGAGGCCAATTAATTTCTTGGAGACAACTTGATGTTAAAAAGGTCTATACCTTCATAACAACTTTTCCCAATTTTGTCTTTGCATTTTTGGGTGCGAGGAATTTGCATTCGTGGTTGATAGGTGTTTACGAATCATCTCATACAGTTTTCTAATTAGCTGTAGTGGATCCTGCAGTAGTGTGTATAATATAGATATGGAATACATGGCAAGGTATTGACTTCACAGATTAAAGGGCCATAATTCCTAGCAAAATGTACACTTTTGAAAGTCGAGTATCTTGGACTGATAGTTATAGAATCAAAATGAGAGGAGATAGACAAGGAAAATTTGATATATTAAAGAAAGCAGTGTTCATTTTTGAGTTTTAGAGGAACAGTTCTGCTAAGGTGGATACACCAACTGTTTTCTGCTTGCAGCATTTCACTTTCTACCGGAAACGGTTAGTCTAATAGTGTACTCGCCCATTCAGAGCTAATTACCCCAGATTGAAACCTGTGTTCGCCGGAAGGCTGCTAAGAATTTGATTAGTATTAAACTCATTTGGTTCATAACATATTTTGACCTTTTAAGACACATGGTGTCGTAATTTAAGGGGACAAACGTCTCGTCACGGCACATTTAAACTCAGCGGAGACGGCACAAAATGTCCATATCCAAGTAGTAGAATTTTTCGCAGGATTTACAGAGAGTGTATAGCAACAACAATAACTGAACCAGGGATAGCAAGAGATTTTGTTATCTTATCTTTAGAATTCAAGCTTAGAATATATCGTTTAACTGGGTCCCAGTTCCCGGAGAATTCGCAAAATTCAAAATGCGCCATTTCTCCAACCTGACAATGCTTTTGCCCGGTCACAAAGGTCATATGACGTATCTCTGGTTTTGTCACTTTTCCTTGTACTTTCTTTTTTACGTTTTTGTAGTCTCGATATTTGTTTTCTACTGGAATTGTATACTGAGCAACATGAACGACGCTTAAAGGGGGAAAGCTCCTAATGATAAAATGGGTGAGATTGGAAATAAGTCTTTCCTGGCTTAACCAACTTGAAGTAGTTCCGTAGTTTTGCAGTGCGCATCCCTACTGCGCATGGCATAGTTCAGCCTATTTTGATTTGTTCGATTGTAAAAGATATATATTTGACTTAAAATGATGCAAGCTGTAGTCTTATGAAGTTTTTAACAGTGGATACCCTCTAAGAGGCATTTTTATGGTTACTCGCCTTAGTCCTCTTTGGTCACAGGCTGTGTACAACTTCTTGTTTCACACTTCGGCCGATGTGTCGTAGCGCGGAAACGAGCACGGGCACCTATTCTTTTTATTTTTGCAAGTCAACGGTAATAAGGTTCTCTATCATATATATAATTATAGCCAAGATTCCATGTCAAGGTTTATATTTTTCCAAACGTGCGGTTGAGAGGTGCTTTCACGCCGCTTCAAGGTCACGTAATATTAACCAATTTTACCTTCTTTCTTGTAGCAAACGCATTTTTATAACAGTTTATTATATCATAATGCTAGGCTATTGCTCAAAGAGAGAAAATGAGCTCATATTAGTCAGCTAGCACTGCTCAATTTCAAGAAATGAATTATTTTTGACGCGATTCTGATTTTCAAATCTTGAGCCCTCGAGACGCGCACCCGTGCCAGTGTTCAATTCTATCGCATGGTAGGCACCTGGAATATTAATGTAGTCATTTCCAGCGTTTCGATCTTGTACTGAGTACCACGCGTCCAAGGGAAGCCTCTTGTGTCCGTTTCTTACTCTCGCCACGACTTCAGCGCTCTCAGGACGTGGGGACACTTTGGCCACCTTCATGGGTCGATCCGAGCAGCTCGGATGTTATGTTGCTTCAGCTCTTCTTGCACTCTTTCCAAAATTCCTTTTACACACGGAGGGACCAAGCTCTGCGGGTTTCGTGCATCTTTCTACCAGATGAAATGTCGACGTCTTTACATGCTCTAAATCTCGAGATCATTTTCCAAAAAAACTCGTACGCGCATTCTCGCCGGGACGAAAGAAAGTGAAAAGACTCGAACGCGAAAACTGGAAGGCATTTCTCGCAGTCTTATTTGCCTTTGTTAGGTTCAGTAAATAGTTTTCTCGGTCCTACATTCCGGCAGTTTCACCTAGGTGCATCCGGCCTTGGTGAGAGAGTCACCGTTGCTGACTTTTGCATTTATGTTTATGATCATTCCTCGGACGGATTTCCAATTTTGCGTGATAAGTCTGCTGGACTATGCGTCGTGGCATTTTTGTTAGTGCTTTACGGCATGCAGATTGGGCCTGTTGGCCGGAAAATTGGCGTTTTTTTATCAATTTGAATCGCCTTTTCTATCGTTTGTTGGTTCCTCTTTCCGCAATTCTACGTTTTACCCAATATCAGCAATATTAGAAACTATTACAGAGCGGTTTGTTTGGACTTGACGCTCAAGCATTCTTGCATTCTTGGATTCCTTAAACGTTTTACCTGTTTGCAATTAGTTAGTTTTGCAACAAGCAATAACCCACTAGTAGTGAACTGCGCCTTTACTCTCGCAGGGAAGTTATGGATATAGTTCCATGTGCCAGTTTCATCCTTTTAACACACATGGCTCTTTACGCAAAGCAATGTCTTACTACTTAGTTTAGCTGGACAAGAGCAGTCCGTACACGCCCACTCGTTGTGGGTGGTGGTTTGTAAGAGTACTTTGTCTAGTTTTGGAGTCAGTTTTACCAGTACCCTTGATAATCTGAGAAACTATTAGTCTTTCCAATCGTAGTTCAATTGGTATATTACTGTTTGCATTTGGCAGACTGTTAACGATGCGGTGATAACTAGCAAATTAAAGAGGAGAGGGTGCTTATTACGAGTGCAGATTTTCGGAGTTGGAATCTGAGTAATGGAGAGGGTAGTGGGAAGTTAGTAGGTAATATATGTTTGATCGATAAAACTGGGACTAATCCACGCCTCCAGCGGAGATATAACCTACAGTTTCGGATTACCGGTCCGATGCCCTAACTACTGAGCTGTGGAAGGCCCTAATAGCAAGCAGGTCGGCTAATCGCTTTTCGAGCGGTTCAGATTATAAAGGACCATTCTGTAGGAAAATGGGGAGTTCTTAGGCGTTCGTAGTTTTAGTCCATTTGGGCCGTGGCCTGGGCTAACGTATACAGGGTGCATTGGTGAGGGCAGGAGCGGACTCCTCCCATAACTTAATTATACGATGAGTTAATGAGTATGCAGTGAGGATATATAACTATCACTATTATAAGTAATACCATGACTTCTTCGGGATATTAGTGATTAAATGTCCCCTAAGCCGAGGGAGGTTTAGTACGGCCTCGGGGACTTTTACTAAACCTCCCGAGGCTGAGGGGACATTTAATCACTAATATCCCGAAGAAGTCATGGTATTACTTTGTAATACCATGATCACCGAGGAAATAAACGAAAATATACTTCGCTGTTTGTTCATCCAAAACTTGAACATATTATACAATGCTTTTACCAATTGTGCGTAACCCTGTTCTCTGGGGACTTTTGAAAATAGATTTCTTTGTTATATACTTACAATGAACAAGCATTTATAGGTTGTTAATCAATTCGAAAGCTAAATTGTTTTTCATAATGCTCTCTTTGCTTCGTTATGCACATGCGCAAAGTACAATGAATAGATCCCACACGCGTAAGAGTGTGCAGTGGTAAGAGGTATCGGCGCGTTATGATGTTACAAAGTTTCGGAACAGCCTGCACTTTCAGTTTGTTACGATTGTCCCGATGATTGTCATATGAGGGACTTTACCTCATGAATAGTAATGAGGGAAATTTAGAACTAAATTTCCCTCATACATCATTAATGAGGGAAATTTAGTTCTAAATTTCCCTCATTAATGATGTATGAGGGAAATTTAGTTTTAAATCTCCCTCATTTCTATTCAGGTAGGAGGGATGTTAGACATTAAACGTCCCTCTTGAAACAATATGGATCCCGAGGTGATCATGGTATTATAGAGCGATAGAGTGATTTTCATAAACCCGTGAAATACATTTTAGTGTATTTAGTACTATTAGTCTCTAATTCCTTTGTTGTCTATTGTTTGAATCTGGCTATTACTAGCTAATAATTAACTTTTGTTTCACAGGTTTATGAAAACCACTCTAACACTAAAACCGCGAAACAAGTACTAACTAAAAAGTACAAATAGTACTAATGAAACAATAGAAAACAAAGCTGCTATTTTGCTACGATTTGCTACTATTTTGCTACGATTTTACGATTTGCTACTATTTTGCTACGATTACATATAGCTATAACAAAAAGTTGTCGATATTCTGCGAACTCTGACTTTCAAACTCCAACCGCGCGCTCAATTTGCGATTTTGCTTCTGTCAATCAAAAGTAGTAATCACTAATACGATGAACGATTAATACCAAAATGATAGTATAGCTAATATATATCGTCATAAGATCTTACTTGATCGCATTCCGGGTTGGTAGGATTTTAGGGACCTTTAGTATAAACTTTTTTGAGGAATCATTTCCAAACTTGCTCCACGAACTTTTATCTTTCGGGCGCGTAGTATGCAATCGGTGGTAAACTCAATACGCCTTTTTGTTGTTGTTGTTGTTTTCTTGACGGACTCAGGTGGTAGTTCGCTCTCAAAATCTTTTCGTTTCTGGTTTGTTTGTTTGTTTGTTTGTTTGTTTTTTTTTGACATTTTATTACAGTTACACAAACAATTATCAAATTACAAAAAAAACTAGAAACAATTATATATAAAAAATTTTTATACAAGTTTAAGAATAACACACAGAAAGGGGAAAGGAGGAAAGTAATGCATAATGTATATATTTTTTTACTTAAAGTTCATATATCTATTTTTTCTTATTTTTTCTTTTTCTTCTATCCATTTATTTCATTTGAATAATAGAATAATACGTCTTATTTTCTCATATTTTTTCAAATGAAATAATAACGTACTAGTTTTTTCAGCTGTTATATATTCAAGCTTTTCATATTTAATGAGCTTTTTCTGATACTGAGTTAATGTTGGACTTTGGTATTTACCTCTTGCTTTAATAAAGGATGTATTTGCACATCAAAAAAAGAAAATTTTCCAATTCATTACCATTAACTCATAAAATTTTGTTTTCCAAGTCAAGTTCTGGTAAGCCAATAAGCCCTTTACTCAGCCAATTCTTAACAGCAATATAAAATGTTTTTGAAAAAGGGCATTCAATAAAGAAATGCTCTAAAGTTTCAATGTGACATTTACAGAAAGAACAATTTGGCGGGTCCACTTCCAAGTGAACTAGGGGTTGCGTCGTCGTATAGAAATACAACAAGGGATGAATGGAAAGTTGTAACACCGTAGTCATGGAGGCGTAACAAAAGAGTCTTTTCCTCCTGGGAAACTGAACTCTTTCTCAAACCAGATTAGTGCAGACTCTATTGTTCCTGCCTCCTGTCATGGCAGCTCATGGCTGCCGTCACGTGATGGTGCAAAGCCTTTGTTAGTCCACAAATTGCGCTTGTTTCTATCTTGTTTCTATCATGTTTCATTTCCCGCGCCCTCTCCTTATTGCCTCATTTTCCCTGCACCACCTCGCATGAGCAAATCAAGTCATGCATGTCCTTATGATCGTGCTTTTATCACAGGTTCAAGCGTAAACATCTTCTCCTGGTTCAGTCTCATGACTCTGGAAGTTATTCTGTCCACTGCATTCGGACTTGAGTCACCAGTCCAAACTCAGAACACTAACAACAAGTTTCTTATTGAATCTCGAAAAGCGTTCAAAGCACCCGTAATGGCTCGAGCACTTTCGATGCTTCCGTTCACTAAAATCTGGATTAGACTTGTTCTGGCCGGTGGTGGGATGAATTTTTTCAGGAGTGTTGCACAAGAGATCTTGAAAACCAGAAAAGGCCAAGATGTTCAACGAACTAAAGATCTTGTGGACATCATGCTCTCTGCCAAAAATGCTGATGGGAGTGTTAAACTCAGCGACGAAGAAATGATATCCCAGTCCGTGACATTTTTGGTTGCGGGTCATGAAACATCAAGCAACACCCTTACAATGTCTGCTTATTATTTGGCGCTCAACCCAGACATCCAGGAACGTCTGAGGTACGAAATACTCATAGCTCAGAAGAAAAATCCAGAGAAGCCGTTATACGATTTGGTCCAAGAACTGGAGTACTTGGAGTGTGTCATCAATGAAGTCCTTCGCCTGAGTCCAGCAGCTCACTACACCTCTAGACTCTGCTCCAAGCCTTACAAAATAAGTGATGACACTACGATTCCTGCAGGAATGGATGTCATCATTCCCATATACAGTTTGCACCACGACCCAGAGGCGTGGCCCGAGCCAGAAAAGTTTGATCCTGAACGTTTCCGTGGTCCCGCCAAGGAATCCAGACATCCATTCCAGTTCTTGCCGTTTGGAGAAGGACCTCGCAACTGCATTGGGAAGAGATTTGCTGTTTTGGAAGTCAAAATCACCTTGGTGAATATATTGACGAAGTACAAGTTTGTGCGCTGTCCTGAAACCCAAGTCCCACTTAAAGTGATTGCAGGCATCTCATTGATCCCTAAAGATGGTGTATTTGTGCGAATAGAGTCTTGCAAGTAAGTTGGGAGCATGACCACTTGTTTTATCCTGTGATTCAAGATAATCACACATCAAAACTTGGATGCTATGTCGAAGTCATTGATTTGTTGCTGATATATGTTTTTACGGAAGTTACCAATGTCTGTTTTGCTTTGTCATTTACCTATTAAATCCTTATGTGATCCTATTTTTGGGACAAAGATTTGAAATGTTATACACCACCAAATATTACGGTCATCTATTTTGAATTGATTAAACTAGAAGCGCTTCATCAGTGCACACATTTAAATTTACTTTAGCGCTTCACGGAACACATACAAATCAACCAAAATACATTCAACGTGAAGCGTTTTAGAAGTGAAAATCGAAAGGTAAAGATTTTATCCATTTTCTTCTAATTTCATTTGCGTAATGTATAACTACAACAACTGGTTTGTGTAAAGTACTCTAAATAAAATATGGAAGATGTTCTAGACCTCATCTTCCATCCTCCCTTATCTACACTGCTTGAGTTGTTGGTTCTTATCAGTTTGATCTTAACTGTGTTGGTGTGTATTATAACTACTGGGATGAATATGACCTCTGCCATACATTGGTATAGATGGTAATCTAAGAGATTTTTCCAAATATCGAGGTATGCATCCTTGCATGTTGGCACATATGATATCTTACAACCCCGGTGGAGGAGGGGGCGGGGGTACTCCCATATATACCTATTTCAAAAAAGGTTGTCGTATGAGAGGTCACAAACCTACGCGGCTAGACCGAAAAGGAGCATGGGTAGTTGCAAAATTTCCCTCTCTTTTTCGCATTGGTCTTGGTTTTAAAATCAGCAAATGAAGCTCTTTGATGTATTAGGTCATGGCAAGCTGAAGTTGAATTATGATGTGGATACTTGTGTGGTTTTATAGCTTTAGTAATGTTTACCCATGCTTCCTTTCGGGTGAGTCGCGTAGGCTTTTGCCGACAATGTTTGTTGAAATAGGTGTATTTGCTATACGGGTACGTGTCGCCAAACAGGCTATGGTTTTCAGCGATTTTACTCTGGAACAGGGTATATAAAATAGCTCTTTCTCTCTCTGGAGCAGGGTAGCTTTTTTACAAAGTATGTCTGGATGTTGCAAAAAAGTCGCTCTGTAATTAGGCACCAAAAGAAATCAGTCGGAAAATCAGATTGACTCTTCATTAAATGCTTGACAAAACCGATATCACAAACTATTGCATGTCAAAATGCAAAACACTGATTTCACTGGGACAGGGTACATTTTTGTGGTACTTACTCTGGAACAGGGTCAGGGTTTGAGGGGCTCAGCGGCACATCCCTACCCAAAACTGGAAGGAGTACCCCCCGGGCTTACAACTGTATTGGGAAGAGATTTGCTCTTTTGGATCGCGGAAGTCAAGATTACGTTGGTGAATATATTGACGAAGTACAAGTTTGTGCGCTGTCCTGTAACCCAAGTCCCACTAAAACAGGTTGCAGGCATCCTACTGATCCCTAATAAGATGGTGTTTTTGTGAGGGTAGATTCGTGTAAGTAGTTTCTGAGGCTATAATCCCCTCTCTCATCGGGGTGCGTCTGTATGGCTCTAACATAGAGAATTGCAGCTAACGTATGACTTCAATTCAGACCACTGTGGCGTTTACTCTGCTCGTGGGTGACCACCTCCCTTAAGTGACCGCACTTTAATTAGTTTGACACTTTGGGTCTTCGCTTTCCCGTAAATAATAGTAATAAATATACAATAATTATTGTGTAATGAAAGGTATAAAACCGTCATCTGTACCCTGGGTGCCAGAGGGATTTTTTAAAATATTTTTCGAAGTATTATCTCGTTGGCGAGCGCGAAGCGCGAATAATTCCGGGACAAAATCCCTCTGGCACCCAGGGTACGTTATCTTTGGAAAAAGTTCTAAAAGCATCTTTCGTATAGGTATGGAACGAGTCTCACGCTGTGTCACTGTTATTTCTATAAAAATGTTCGAACTTACTGCGGTAAGCGTGCCGTGCCGCGACCGCTGTAGAGTGCTTTAATATTTAGGTAGCTGAACTGGATTTAGGGTGTGTACCTTCCATGTTTATACACCTGGAGTCTCCATATTTTCTAACGCTTCTTCCACTGGCAAAAATGGGGTTTTCAAAACCCGCGAGTTGTTACTCATGCATAAAGCGATCAATCAGATTCGCGGATCATATGGTAAGTTAAAAATATAACTGGCCGTTGTCTTCTTTGATGTTCAAACGTTCGAGACTGACGCAAAAAACAAAACAAAACAAAACAAAACAAAACAAAACAAAACAAAACAAAACAAAACAAAACAAAACAAAACAAAACAAAACAAAACAAAACAAAAAACAAAAAACAAAAAACAAAACACAAAACACAAAACACAAAACACAAAACACACCAAAACACACCAAAACACACCAAAACACACCACACCACACCACACCACACCACACCACACCACACCACACCACACCACACCACACTACACTAATGGTTCGTAATTCCAGCTTTTGTCCCCTGACTTTGTATTTGTTTTTTTGTCGAAAACTTTTTTGAATCCTCTCTTTTTATCACGAAACTGAAGTATAATCCAATAAATTGGTAGAGAATATGCTTTGCTTATTTTCATTTGTGTTCCATTTTGTAAAACACGATTTTTGTCCAGTTTCGTGCGGCCGTGGGGACGAATCCCGAAAGTGTGACTAAAACTTCAGGTTTTTTTTCTAAAAATGCTGAAACTTTCCAGGATTAATTCAGACATAATTCAGCACTTTTTATCCAATATCAGGCCGCAACACAGTTAATTTAAGCCGCGGGACAATGCCATTTAAGATTTTCCAAAAAGTCTCAGGAATCTGCAAGTACTTTACGAGACCTGACGCAAAATCAAGGTTTTCAAACTTATAGATAAAAAAGTTCACGGCTTAAAAATCGTTGTTTTTTCGCGACCTAGATGAGTTTCTCCAACTTCGTGCTTATCTACCTGATTGAAAGAAAGCATGCAAGCAATATCAGCTCAACAGATAGCGTATTTCAGGAGTTATTAAACTTTTCCCCAAAAAGGGGAAATGTCCCTCATTTCAATTTTTTAGATGAAACTTCAGGAAAAGTTGCACACCATTCAAAAAAAATGAAATATGAGTAAGTATGCATCATACATAAGGATAATCTAGTGATATCATTTGTTAAAACCATCTCATTTTGATTTTTTTCTCTTTTTCTGTTGCGTCTCTGGGACAATTCCCGTTCGGTATATTTCTAATATCTTGGAAATATAAACGTGTATTTGAAATCCACGTTTTATCTAATCATAATACTATCATAATACTAAGAGAGCGAAGCTCAGTATTGATGTCTGTGCCATGTTCGTGGCGGCTAAGGCTATTTTTAGTAGCTTCGCCAGTCGCGCGCGCAAGTCCCTCCACCAATAGAATTTGATTTTTGACGTGCGCGCGGACGGGACCATTTGAATTCTATTGTCTAAGAGCCTTGCGCGCGCGATGGCGAAGTTACTAAAAATAGCCTTAGCCGCCACGAACATGGCACAGACATCAATACTGAGCTTCGCTCTCTTAGTATTATGGTCTCTTGGTTTTATGTTATAATCCGGGGTAAAGTTTTCATAGTTTCATATGAATTGCGATGTTTTTAAACAGTTTTTCGATGTTCTGGCGCAACTTGGAAGAGGGAAATGTCTCCCAATTTTTGTTTTGACCATTATTTTAGAAATATGCAAGTGACATCTGAAAAACATATATCATGTACAACAATATATCATGTACAAGCTGAAAGTGATGTGTATTTTGCACAAATTTGTTTCTGTTTATATTTTTGGCAAATTTTCTGAGCAGCCCATGGGACAATTCCCGTTCACTTCAAATGACGATATCTCGTAAAATTCAATTTGTTGATCATTCATACTTTACAAAATCACAACGGAAATAGTCCCAAAGGGATATTTAAGGTTTTCTAGAAAAAGGACCAGAATCTGTGTAAGGCTGTTTTACCATACCCTAGTTTTCTTCTCATTGCCATGGCAACTACTTGACGACTTCTCTTAAAACTGTTTAGGGTATATTTTTAAAGCACAAAATCATTTTTTAGTGCTGTTTGATTTAGGGGAGATAGGGTCACGTGACCTGTTAGTGCATATGGCCTATTCATGGTTTCATTCAAGAAATATAAATGTAACTAAAGATTTAAAGACCTGAACAGACATCTAGTTGCGAAGGACGAAACAGCAGATCGCGAAGATGCAGAGATAATGTGCACTGATGCCGGCGCGGAGAAAAAATTAAAGATCAAAGACCCTTAAAAACTTGCCCCAAATGTAAAAAAAATGTTCATCGCCTGGATAAACATCGGTTAAGTGCTCACCCTAGGGAATTTCCAAACGACTCTAAACAATATACGGCAGCTTTGAAAGAAGCGAAACGCAGATCTGACACTGCAAATCAGAGCAGTAAACAACGCAACAACCATACTGGAAAGCAGAATGCGTGCAATGTATTGGTAATCAACGATAATGATCAGGCGAACTCTACAAGCAGAATATCCGAGAAAATAATAGCAGATCTCATGAGCACCAGCATGAATAATCCAGTCCAACACTTAGAGATTACCGATGATGGAAACAAACTGTACATCAGACCAGCCAAGAAGCAGATATGCTTCCATGTCAGCATACACAGCTAGAAGTTACGCCCAATAGCCAAACACTTGATCAGATAAATACTGCAGAAAAAGTGCAAAACAACACGTCCTCTGCAAATCACATTAAAGTTGAAGTTCATAGAAATTTTAAAGAAACGACAGAAGAAATCGACGGTTGTGAAGAAGAAAAGGAAGAACTGTTTGAAAAGCCAAAGTCGTGGTTTTTAGCTATCGGAAAGCAACAATATTCATCCAACGTGCCGTTGGCCAATTCTGGATGCATCTCCGACGTCCAGAAGGTGGTTTGAAGAAAACAGATTACGATGCTTACCAATTAAATGACTAACAGAATGTATTGCCTAATTAATGTACTCAGCGGGAAAACTGGTCGACGCCTAGCTCGATCCAAGTATGCCACTACATCCTCTCCCTTGAAAAATTTCTCAATTTCATTTTGCATTGCAACGATGACATATACGTTGTCTACGAAACAAGATAACTAGAGCATACATTTTGCTGCATTACTTGACTGGAAAACTGCACTTAAGCCAGAATTGAATTAGAAAGAACGAATAAACAAGTTAGCCGAAAAATTTGAAACTCAGCTCACAACTGAAGAAGTTCAAGCCATGCTTTCCTCTGACGCTATAGCATCTGATAAGAGTTCATTAAGGCCTTTGATCCAACAAAGCAGCTGGTTTCTTTATATATTTATAACCAAGCAAAAGATTACCTGATTTTCATGATTCTGCCCAGCGTTCAGGCGTCGCTGAAGGTGTGTTGGTTTCAGAGTTCAAAATGCGCTATGTCGAAAAGATGACCAGAGATATGTTATATTTGTGAAAGATCATAAAACCTCATTGGAAAGTCCTGCGCAAATTGTTGTATCAAAGGAACTCTATGGACTGATGAAAAAGTATTATGAAGAATTCTGTCCAGTCGCCGTTGCAGAGGCAATTGACAAGGACTATGGACACTTCTTCTTGACACGCCTGCAACGGGGGACAACTTTAAAGTAGCGAAATCTCAAGCATATTTGATATACTCTTGGAAAACGATATGGATGTTATGCAACTGACAAAGGTAATAATAATTTGATAATATAATTAATAAGGAGGACTAGAAGGGAAGAAGGAGGAGGAGAAGTACTGTTTACATGAATATTATAAGTGTCCATGTTTTCTAGCTCTTGCGCACTAATTGGGGACATAAATATTTTTCATACATTGCTAAGCTAAAATGTTGATTCTAGGTCGCCTAGTTCCAAAATGTATATTTCGACAGACAGTAGCAAGTTCTGTCTCCAAGAAACTTCAAAAAGATCGTAAAGATTTGAGTAGACTTATGACTCATAAAGAAACAACTGCCAGATCAACACGAATAAAAATAATACCATCAACGGAAAGGACAAATAAGCCCACAAACGAAAAAATTGGGATCCAAGACACGACCAAACGATGCCTGCTGATCGCTTTGCAAAAAAGGAACCTGTCTGCCTCACAAGCATGAAATCAAACTGAAAACGAACAATTGCAGATGCTGATGATCACATATTTGGAAAACAAGCAACAGAAAAAATACCAACGAAATGTAAAAATTCTACACATTTCACCGGCAAGAAAGAAAGCAGTTACAGACTAATATCTGTTAACACTTCTACACTTATTTATATATTTGATACAATATTATTGCTATTATTGCATTTGTTAAATCTGTTTATGTTTTTTTGCAATGTTTGATGTTTTGTTTATCGAGAATTAAAAAGATACGGGGTTGTCATTAATAAAAGATAAAAAAGCAAACGCTTTCCACAAATCTTTCACAAAAAAAATCTGAAACCAAAGACAAATAAATCAAACCATAGTAAAGTAACAGTAGAGTTCTAAAAATACATTTAAAGATACAAATTTACTTAGAATCGTTTCAAAAACGTTGCCAGCTCCTAGGGGAAAAATCCCATAGAAGAGACAATTCCCAAGTGAAATTTCCCATTTTAAGGGACTCTTCCCTGTCCCGGGGGACAGTTCCCGTTCCAAGAGGAATTTCCCGGGGACATTTCCCTGTCCCCTGGGACATTTCCCTGTCTCCCGGGACATTTCCCGTTTTTGGGGTCTAAAAGTGGGAAGTTTCCCGGGAAGTGTCCCCTGTGAGGGGACATATCCCGTACAAAGAATACAATACAACACAACACAACACAACACAACACAACACAACACAACACAACACAACACAACACAACACAACACAACACAACACAACTCAACACAACACAGCAAAATAAGATAAAAGAACAACAACAAATTAAAAAACCCACTGCAAAGGAGGCTATTCTCTGGCGTAAGTAAAAGCATACAAAAGAATGACCAGGTACATTCATGTTGCTCGTATCGACCGTTTGAACACCATGCTTTACGAACTCCAGCGTCTTCGGTCCCCATAACGCGTATCTTTTCATGCCGTGACGTCTGAATGTAAAGTTATATTGCGTGATGAAAGTGGTCACGGAGTTGGAAACTGAGCAACTTGGTCCAGCCAGTAGTTTAATTTGCTAAAGGCATATCGCAAAAACTCACTGATCTGGCGTTATACCTCAGGTAAGATAAAACAGTTTCGATTTGTCAGCCTTCAGAATGTATTATCTTAAGTTGCATAAGTATGGCTAGAAGAAAACAACCTTATAAATAGTAAATAACTAAGTTTTAATGGACTAAGCAAGGTTCGGTGGGTTTACAGCTTTGATACGCTTGTAAATTCATGTATGATGTTTTGCTAGAGTGCAGTTCTTTAGCCCGGACAATTGCATTGAGCTTGTAAAAATGTTGTAGACTTTTGGAAACTACAATATGCATAGACATGACGTATGACCAAAGTTCACTACATTGGTACCTTGGTAGTTTTGGGATGCACGAAATTAAATAAACAACCTCTTATTAGTATTCATATCAGTCATCCAAGCCCATCGATACGGCATGACTTATGCAAGCAAATGTTGCTGCTTAGAACTCAATTGAATTTGAGATATAAAACGAAATTTATGTTTCTAAACTGAACACTGCCTGCATTAACGGGAAGCTACATCTAACAATGGCTAGGATTACATGTATACTACCCTGGGTTCCAGGGGTTTATCGTCACGTTCCGACGTTTATTTTCAACTCTCTAAGGAAAGCGAATAATAAACCCCTGGAGCCCAGGGTACATGTATACACGAAAGGGCTGTGAGTGCGTGACGCTTGTACCGATTAAGGATTCAAAGCAGCATAACTAGTTAGGGGTTGTTTACATGGTACTAGGATCATCCTAGTACTAAAATCATCGTAGCAGGCGAATCATCCTACCTGCTATACATTTACTGCATTATATTCTGTTTAGTAGGATGATCGTAGTACCCGAAGTGAAGACACAAATTTCCATGTAAACAGACATGAACAGAATGCAGTAAATGTATAGCAGGTAGGATGATCCCGGAGGATGATTCGTCTGCTAGGATGATGCTAGTGCTATGTAAACACCCCCCTTAGTTTACGTCCACTTCAAGCCGGATCATTTTGAAAACGTACTTTTTTACTTTTTCCTTCAAGAAAAATACAAGTCGTATCTTATGAATTGCCACTTTGTTTCTGTTTTTCCTTTCCCTTTCTTTTTCTCTTCTTGACTTTTCTTTCAATTTTTTTCTTCGTCATTTTTTTCTGAATTCGCTTCTCTTAGCTTCATACTATTTGTTTAATGTTTAATGTTTCATTACTAAACAAAATCATATACTTTTACAACCCAGGGTTTTACAAATAGCGGTAGCTATCTCGAAAGCTTCATGCTCCTTTACCACTACACAGACTAGGCGCATTTTCGAAAAATCAGACACCTGGAGGCATTTTGGGGTAGAAGCTGGTAACATAACTATTCTAAACTGATTTTTCATGCTGAATCCGAATATGACAGTTACCAAGATGTATATATTCTGTAATCTTATACGTGTAATGACGTATTTTGCATGTGAATTGCTACAGTGATTTCATACTGAGCTTTTATCATGTACTGAATTCCATAAAGTTCCCAAACTTAAAAGCAATGACCATAGCTGGAAAGAGCACATCAAAATCAGTAAAACTGTGAATTTTGAAGGATATAAGTTGAAAGATCAAGGAGATACGAAATTTTAAAACAATAGATATCACTCAAGATACATTGCTAGTAATTATTTGTTTGTATGGAAGGGATAAATACCGAGAAGCGAGGCTTTTAGCCATATACATCCCGAGGGCCGTAGGCCCGAGGGATGTATATGGATAAAAGCCGAGCTTCGAGGTATTTATCTGCCTTATTATGTGATTGAGGAGGGTTTCACACAAAAACCATTCAAAAACACAATCACTGATTAGATCATTGTTACTGAATTTACAGAAGGAAACCCTAAAGAATTGCTTTTCAATTCTATTCAGGGCAATACTAACGAACTTCATGATAATACACAAAACGTTTTTTTGTTGAAGAAATTTCATCAGTTAGCTCAGTAGTATAGTGGCTATAAAGGAGGGTAAAGGAGTGCAGAAGGTCTCAGGTTCGAATCCCAGTCGTTAATCAAATACTTTTTTTTCACCAGTAATCGCTACTTAGTATCTTTCTAAGAAAATTTGTAAGTCTCGATCAACACATAGATGGTCTAAGAAAGTATGGGACGAAATTATAAATTCAAGGGATGTATCTGTATAAACCCCGGGAATTATAAATTCAAGGGATGTATACAGATACATCCCGGGAAAGATCCATATAAAACCCTTGAATTCATAATGATCGTGAAATAAGCGATATAAAGTGCTATGAATAACAAAGAAACCCGACTCAATCATATAATAATTAATCATAATTATTTAGTAATTGTTTTTACAGCGTCCAAATGATGGGGAACCTTCCAGACCTCATCTTCCATCCCTTAGCTATACTGCTTGCACTCTTGATTCTGGTTGTTTTGATCTACTGTGTTGGTGTGTATAACTACTGGGTTCTTCATGGGATGAATATTCCTGGTGCAAAACCTTTGCCATACATTGGTAATCTACGAGATTTTGCCAAATATGGAGGTATGCATCTCTGCATATTGGCATACATGAAGAAGTATGGCAAAGTATTCAGTCTGTGTACTGGACGAAAGGCATCCATTGTTATTGCTGATCCAGAGCTACTGAAACAAATCATGGTCAAAGATTTCCATAACTTTACTAATCGCTATCACAGCTTTGGAGTTAGTCCAGACAAGCGTAAAAGAATCTTGTTGCAGTTGGAAGACGACGACTGGAAAAGGGTGCGCTCAATTCTAAATCCAACGTTCACAGCGAGCAAGTTAAAGCTGATGGTTCCATTGATGGAAAAGTCATGTCTTATGCTGGTGGACAAACTTCAAGACATTGCGGACTCTGGTAAGATATAGAAAATTTCATTTTATCACGTGATTCATTCATATGTTTAACGAAATCCGCAATTTAGATTATTTCAGGGAGAGCAACCTAAGATAATCAACAATGTTGTTTTTACGTTAACAGGTAAAAGTGTGGATATCCTCAACTGGTTCAGTCTGATGAGCCTGGAAGTTATTCTCTCCGCAGCATTTGGAGTTGAATCACCCGTCCAAACTGAGAACACTAGCAATGTATTTCTTGTAAAGGTCAAAGAGCTGTTCAAAGGTCCCATTGTCCTTCGGTTGTTCCTTATGTTGCCTTTCAGTGGTCTTTTCCTCAGGCTATTTGGAGCGTTGGGTGGGAAATTGGAGTTTTTCAGAAATGCAGCACGAGAAATCCTGGAAGCGAAAAGAAGACAAGGTGAACCTGGAGCACGAGATATGGTCGACATGATGCTTTCAGCGAAAAATGCCGATGGAAGTGCAAAACTCCATGACGACGAAATGATATCCCAGTCCGTGACATTTCTGGTTGCGGGTCATGATACATCAAGCAATACCCTTACAATGTCTGCTTATTATTTGGCGCTCAACCCAGACATCCAGGAACGTCTGAGGTGCGAAATACTCATAGCTCAGCAAACAAATCCTGAGAAACCACTTTATGAACTGGTTCACGATTTAGAGTACTTGGAATGTTTCATCAATGAAGTCCTTCGCTTGAATCCGCCAGTTCACTTTGTGAACAGAAGATGTTTCAAGTCTTATAAAATCAGTGATGACACTACGATCCCTACAGGAATGGCGATTATTATTCCCATATACAGTTTGCACCACGAGCCAGAGGCGTGGCCCGACCCAGAAAAGTTTGATCCTGAACGTTTTCGTGGTCCTGCCAAAGAATCCAGACATCCATTCCAGTTCTTGCCGTTTGGAGAAGGGCCTCGCAACTGCATTGGGAAGAGATTCGCTCTGTTGGAAGTCAAAATCACCTTGGTGAATATTTTGACGAAGTACAAGTTTGTGCGCTGTCCCGAGACGCAAGTGCCTTTAAAGTTCTTTGCGGGTGTCACGCTAACTCCCCAGAATGGCGTGTTTGTAAGAGTAGAGTCTATACAATAAGTTAATCTTTCCCTAATGGAATGGAGGTTTGTGAGGTTCTCACGGCCTCATTTTCCATATTTTGAGTCAAGAACTCCGGTATCATTCCGGTATCAACAAATTCTTTTCCGTCCGGTAAAAACAGTTCTTCTTTGAAAAATTTCTTTTGTTCTTAGACACCCCTCCCCTCCTTTAAAAAACTTTTTTTTGCGTTCTCAGGAAAAACTGAAAACTATCAAGAAAAATAACCCATACATACATAAAACACTTATAGAAAAAAACATAATACTAATATATAGTGGCCTCCATAAGCCAATGTAGGGGGAGGATTGATACAAGAAGAAAACGAGGGAGGGTAAGTAGGGCAAGGCTTATGGAGACTACTGGTAGCTTAATGAAATTTAGTGGTCCTAAGTTTTATATAGTTAAGTGGTCTAAAGTAAGAGTAAGTCAAATGACAGTCAACAGCACTAAGGCCTATTGACTTATCTACAGTGTGGACAAATTGATTTCCAGTAATGACAAATTAGCATAGCTGGTACGGCCTGCGTTAAAGGAAAAATGTAAACTTGTAGGAAAATTATACGACCCATCGATACATTTAAATAGGAAAATTAGATCCCGACATTCAAACCAGTATGACAATGACAAAAGATTTGAGGAAATAAACCTATAGACTTACAACTACGGTGGCCCACAAGGACGAAACACAATGCAAAATTCCTTTGAAAACACGACAAAGTTTTATGGAACACAACAATCTTTCACAGAACACAACAAAGTTTCGTGGAACACAACAATCTCTCACAGAACACAACAAAGTTTCACAGTACACAAGTCTTTGACAAGCAACAAAAATCTTTCACGGCGCAACACTCTTTCACAAGCACAGCTGCCACAGGCTTCCCAGTCAGATTATCTGTGGATTATGTCTAGTAACGGTCATTTCCAGGTTGAAAGCCAAATATACCCTGTTAGAAATGCTCTCAAAATGACTGATTTTTTCAAACATCATGGCAAATATTGAGTTAAAAAATAATTAAAGATTAATGCTTATTTAAGTCTCGGCACTCAGGGATAGCTTGTTACCTCTTTCCCTCATCCCTCTCCTCCCCTCACCCCTATTTGCGTGTTCAAATGGAACGTTCTGGTGTACGTCGATCAGGTGGCACATACAGCACAATTGGAGAACAGTGAAAACGATAGCCTGGTTTTCACTATCGAAGCAAGACAACGCCAAGCTCGTGTTTTCATGCAAGCATAAGGTTTTATTTTTCTTGCGCGGACTTGCGTCGTCTTGCGTCGTCTTGTGTCGTCTTTCGTTGTATTTCGTCGTCTTGCGTTGTCTTGCTTCGTCTTTCGTTGTCTTGCGTCGTCTTGCGTTGTCTTGCGTCGTCTTGCACGCGTTGTGTTGAGTCATCGTGCGTGGTCTTGCGTGGTTTTCCGTTCTCTTGCGTCGTCTTGTGTTGTCTTGCGTCGTTAGCGTCAACCAGGCATTATATCGTGTTTTATCCCACACCATACAGCCAATCAGAAAGCAGGAAAGCCGGCCGTTGTATATTCGGCGGTATTCAACTGTCTCTTCCCATGAGACATTGCCATTATTTGCTGTATTTTATATGGTGTGGGCTTAGTGTAGGATAAAATAATTGTATGTATTTGCTACCATAAAATCAAATCAAAGCGATTTGAATTCATGCTACGGGGACAAATTCTAATTGTAAGTCAGGAATTTTGTAAGAAATGGTTTCCAATTTTATTATTCAAATAGGTATTTAAAAGTAAAAATATCACTTGCGAGATAAAAAGTCCTGATATTCTAAAAAAGAAAAAAAAAAAAAAAAAAAGGAAAAAACGTCCAGACATTCGAAAAAAGAAAAGGAAAGAAATTTGTAATGTCTAGAAATGCACCCCACAGAAACAATGCAGTGAGATATATGAATAATTATAATTAAAAATAAAAGATGAAAATAAAATTTATCAGAAAAAATATTAAAAACACCAAACATTTAAAAGCAAGTTCAAAAAGATGTAATTTTAACTTAAAGCTTTGGAAAGAAACGGAAAAAAGGAAGAAAAAAGGAAGTCAGAAAAGAACCCGGCGTCGACGAGGATCGAACCTGTAACCCCTTAAAGAGCATGCACCCCCCGGAAATAAAATAACAGAATGAATGAATAATTGTAAAAAGAAAAAAAAGAAAATGAAATTTTGGGACGATTCTCCCGAGACATTCTGAGAAGCTGAGACATCGAATCGACTTACGTTACGGATGAAGATTTCGGCCCCATCCACGCTATCCCGGTGCTACATATTACAGTTATCTTAGCCCGAAGGCCAGGGAGGGAGACGATATCCGGACCCTAATCCATACCTTTAGATATCACCTTAGACCTCTGCGCTACCTAGACACTTAATGATTTTAATGTCTAATCGGGGTAGTCTATTCGGCGAAGTTTCATTGTAATGCTAATACTCCCCAGGGAAAGAAATGAACCAATCAGAGTCCAGCTATCAAAAAATAGCTGTTTTGTAAATAAATAGAAAGAGAAAATAAAAGAATAGGTTTTCAGGAACATGAAGCTTGTCTGCATTGCTTTACTCCATCGATTTGTCCCAATTCCCCAGGGAGATAGAAAAACCAATCAAAATCTAGTGGATTGAAGAGGGATCAATAAATTTCCATGATTATTTTAAGTACAGCAAGCTTCAAGCCGTTGCGTACGCTATTACTTATGGATTTTTATTTCCGTTCCAAAGTGAAATGATCGGCCTCACTGAAGATGTTCAGTTGGAATCCACGTTTCTTATTTCAGGAATATCCCTAGAGCTAATCAGATTAA
This sequence comes from Telmatactis stephensoni, assembly GCA_029948255.1. Taxonomy (NCBI): domain Eukaryota; kingdom Metazoa; phylum Cnidaria; class Anthozoa; order Actiniaria; family Isophelliidae; genus Telmatactis; species Telmatactis stephensoni. The sequence continues at coordinate 27,248 of JALIZF010001246.1, read as the reverse complement.
GACATCAGCAAAGGTAAGTTATTATCGTTTTAAAACAAAGCTCGTAGTTGTTTACATGTACGCGTTTGTTCTTAAATATTAACACCGAATTTGTTAGTTACATGGTCGATTTGAGTTTAATTGTGTAAGTAGACGAGAATTTAAATTATAACTGATCTCGTCAAAATGTATCCCCGAAAACTCCACAGAGAATCTCGTAATGCAGAATGCCAAACTCGCGCAAGTTTTTATATTGTCGTATTCAAAATATTGAGAAATGTCATTTCTGCCTAGAAACTTAATAACACAAAAAAGTAAACCTTTTAAATCTTTCATAGTGCTTTCATTACATGATGAAATCTTCCAAGTGATTCACTGCTCTGCCTGACGAATTATCCTATACATAGTCTCATGCGACCTGCGCTGGGGCTATTCTTAATGGGGCTTGCTGCTTAATTTGTAGAAACCCAGAACACAAGATGTTATTTTCCCTGTAGCTTATAACATTGTACACAACATGCATCGTGCGTGTGTCCGACTCTGCAACAGGTGCGCGCAACAGCTAGAGAAGTAGAAACGAGTTCTTTTTCTGAAGCCATACCAACCTTGCGACAGATCGCGCAACGTTTTGCGCAACAGCTACAGAAGTACAACCGAGCTTTTTCTGGGGCATTGCGCGCGCCTGTTGCAGGGGTTAACACACGTTCTGTTGCGTGCAACATTGCAATAACCTTGGACTTAAATTGTTATGAGTTGGATTTTGGGTTTAAACCTTAGTGGCTACCATTTCCAGAGCTAATACACACATTCCAGATGGCGCGGAGCTTCAGTAACGAAAATTTGGATAAATTTCGACGAAGTTTTCGTTCTTTTACTCAAGTAAGCATACGTCCGTTGTGGGCAGGGCCAGAGTTCAAACGTCGCCCGAACAAAAATTCTTACACATGTTCTAAAATGAAAAACTTATAATCGTAGATAAAAACAGTTTTCTGATAAACGTCCGTATGCTTTTTCCTTGTGCTTGTCTACTGACACCCATCGTTTCCTTGACAGCCTAGATATGAGCATAGTCTGGATTTTAACCTTCTTCTCTGGATGGACTGGATGGAGAAGGTCGAAATATGGCACTATGTATTCTAAATGATGCATTATTTTTAGCAAGCAGCGCTATTAAACGTTTCTGATTTACATCGTTAATTAAGATCCGACATAAATAAAACGTGGTTTTCGCGACAGCCTAAATATGAACATAGTTCGAATTTTAACCCTTTTCGATCTCTGAATGGAGAAGGTTGAAATCAGAGTACCATGTATTATTTTATGGAATCATTGAGTTCTGTTTAGTAATGCCTTGATGCATTAGATTTATATAAAATTTATTAAATGCAATGTATTAGAAACTTGATTAAAAAAATATAACTGCTGCATTATTTCTTTAGCAAGTTATTAAACGTTTGATTAATTAACTTACCATTTATATCAAGAGACCATAATACTAAGAGAGCGAAACTCAGTATTGATGTCTGTGCGATGTTCGTGGCGCCTAAGGCTATTTTTAGTAACTTCGCCATAGCGCGCGCAAGGCCCTCAACCAATAGAATTTGATTTTTGACGTGCGCGCGGACGGGACAGTTTGAATTCTATTGTTTGAGAGCCTTGCGCGCGCGATGGCGAAGTTACTAAAAATAGCCTTAGGCGCCACGAACATCACACAGACATCAATACTGAGTTTCGCTCTCTTAGTATTATGCTCTCTTGTTTATATACAATTTATAAAATATTTGAGATATAACGCGCGCGCTGATTGGCTGGTTACCATGTTTATATGTTATATTATATATATACTTTGTTGCATGTGTTCAGTGAAAGATTGTTGTGTTCCGCGAAACGTTGTTGTGTTTTCAAAGCAATTTTGCATTGTGTTTTGCCCCTGTGGGCCACCGTATATATATCCGAACCGGGCCTACGATTTACATCTGAGCTGCAGTTAAAAATTAATCTAGCTAGTTGATCGTCGTTGAACACTTTCGATAGTTTTTTAATGCCAGAAATGCACGATTGTGAAAAGATTATTTACTTTTTAAAATTCCGATCAACTTTGGTCCGTATCTTCTTTAGGTTCTTGTACTAAAATTGAAAAAAGTGATATTTACACATATTTGCACATCTATAGTCAATTTATGAAGCTGAAAATTATCCGTTTCGTATTTCAAGATTCTGAATAAAAGAGAGAGAGAGAAATCCACGAAAATACACGAGTAGCAATGATGGGCCTCCTGTGTACTGTATGGAACGCCTGGTAGGTTCTCAGTCATCCCCCCCCCGAAAAACACAACACAACACCAACACACCAACACACCACACCACACACACACACACCACACACACACCACACACACACACACACACACACACACACACACACACACACACACACACACACACACACACACACACACACACACACACACACACACACACACACACACACCACACACAACACACACACACACACACACACACACACACACACACACACACACACCACACACACACACACACACACACACACACACACACACACACACACACACACACCACACACACACACACACACACACCACACACACACACACACACCACACCACCACACACACACCACACACAACACACCACACACACACACACACACCACAACACAAAACAACATAAAACAACAAAATAAAAAGCCATTTATCACGCTCTCGATCAGGTAAAACCGAAGCTATCGATTGGCCACTTGAAATGTTGCGGAAAATCTAGTTCTAGTTCATGATCACGTTGAGATGCTACACTCCAAGATTGCACAGCGTCTTGGGGTATTAAAACGCATAAAACACCTGTTGCCTCTTTTTGCTAGAAAGTTATACGTCATGACGATGATAGTTCCTGTGCTTGATTATGCATCCATTGTCTGGGGTGACAAGAACAACAAGACCTTAATGAATTCGCTCCAGGTACTTCATAATAAAGCAGCTAAATTAATCCTGAACCAATCACCATGGTCTTCCTCTACTGACGCGCTCAAAGAGCTCAAGTGGCTTGATCTATCTCAACGTAGAGAATTCCATCGCTGTATCTACATGCACAGCCAAGTATCTGAGGATGCACCAAGTTTCCGCAAAGGCAAAGATTTCCACAAGTACAACACACGTAATAAAGATCTGCTGAGAACAGTTAAATCCAACACAAACTGGGGCCTACAAACATCACAGAATTCCTGCGCTCAAAGTTGGAACCAGTTACCTAATGACATTAAGTTACTTTTATCTAAAAAGAAATTAAAAAAAGCACTTAAATGTTACCTTACTTAATCTGAAGCTATAATTAGGTGATAGATTTTATATATTTTATTTTATTTTATTTCTTTTTGTATAGTTTTTCTTTCTTTCTATTCAGTTATTCATTTTCTCTACCGCAGTTCCCTATTGAAAATCACTATTGTGATATAGGCTTACTGATTAAAGAAATGATTTATTATTATTATTATTATTATTATCTTAAAAGATTCTGAGAATGATGGGCTTCCTGTGTACAAAATTCTTCTTACGTCACATTTCTGCATGGAACGCCTGGTAGAAAGCTTACTTAGCTCACGCATATCAAGCTCAACTTTCATTGCTCTGAAAAAAGTGAAAATGGAACCTTCAAATTGGCAGACTAATCTGTCAACTGTCAGAGAACGTACTGAGTACGCATTCGAGAAGTCTTTATTCTGTGATGTCGAGTTCTCGGTGGTAGACTCGAATGGAGTCAAAGTCACAGTTCCAGCGAACAAGTATATGCTGGCTATCAGTAGTCCCGTATTTGAAGCCATGTTTTATGGACAGTTGGCGGAGTCTAAATCGACTATTGACCTACCAGACTGCACTAAAGAAGGACTAGAAGAGATGCTTCGTTATGTTCATTCGGATATTGTCTGCTTGTCGAATGATAATGTTATGGATGTGTTGTACCTTGCTGATAAGTACATGATGCCATCTCTCAAGGAAAAATGCAAGAATTATATTGGACCAGATAATGTGCTTATTTTCTTACCTGATGTTCAGAAGTTGGAATATGAAGACTTCCAAAATCATCTGTGGAACATTGTTGACTGTAGAACTAATAAAACCCTATTATCTAAGTCATTTCTGAATATATCAAGAGATTTACTTAGTGAAATTCTTGTTAGGGATACTCTTGACATTGAGGAGCTGGATCTTTTCCGTGCTGTTAACCGGTGGGTTGAGGAGAGAATAAAAGAGCAGAGCTTAGAAAACAATGGTAAAGCTAAACGATCAATTCTTGGAGAAGAGATAATCAGACTGATTAGGTTTCCTGTAATGAAGCAAAAGGAGTTTGCAGAAGCTGTGCTTCCCTGTAAAATCTTGAAGGAAGATGAAATGATAGAGATTTTTCAGAGCTTTAATAACATTTCTCCAGAAACACAGATGTTTAGTAGAGAGGGAAGACAACATATAGGCTGCTGTTTGATTCCAAGTGTTCCTTTTGAGGAGTGGCGGTTAGATAATGAGGGTCATTATGTAACTGTTGAATTTTCAATCAATAAAACTATTGATCTTGTTGGTGTACGTATGTTTGGTCAAGGCGATGCCAATTACTATGTATGGTTGAGTATTCACAAGAAAAATGAAACACTTATATATAATGGTGTATCTTCACCTACATGTACAAGTCATCGCAGAAGTGAATCACACCATGACAATGAAGATGTGTTCAGTTACTGTAATTTTTATGATGTTTATCTTGATGAGCCTCTCAAGCTTGATCCAGGTGTTGAGTATAGAATCCGAGCAGATATTGAAGGACCCATATCACCTTATATCACCAGATGGCCTAAAGAAGATGTTCATGTCAATGATATAACAATAACTTACAAAACCTCATGTCTCCAAGATAGTAATCGTTTTTTTGCTACAGTTATTTTACAGCATATGGATCCATGCAGTTGAATGTATCATTGTTACTTGAGAAAATGAGCAGTAGGCTGAAATTGATTTGAACAATAATACATGTAAATAATGATATATACAAGATTTTTTCAAGTGTCAATTGTAGAGTAACAGACTTTTAACATTCAGCTTTATAACCATAGTGTTAGCCTATAAACTAGAACATAGGACTTAGAAAAATTTGCTGGAATTAGCTGGAACATCAACAAAGTGCTTTTTTGACATGCAGGACTCTTCAGTTGAAGGTGAAATAAATCATAACGTATTGGTTACCTGCAATAGCTTCTAATTCAGTTTTTCTTTGTCCATGCTCAGGGCTCCCAAGTAAGCAAAATACCAATATCATTAGCGCATTTGAAAACTGTACGGTTGAATTTGCGCTTTATAAATAAATATTATTATTAAATATTATTATTATCACCCCCCCCCCAAAAAAAACAATATACCTTCATGTATTTGTACTATATGTTATAACTTTGTTTATATATACCCAAAAATAAAATAGGATATGTTGCAGTTCTAGATTTTCATGATTTTTACATAAAACATGCAGAAAATATTATGTACATAAATTTATTCACCTTATGTACCTGTCAATAAATTCGTTTGATTATAAATATCTTTTTTCATTTAAATCATTAAGAAATAAATAGTATTATACTAGATTCCCACTTTCTTTAATATTGTTTTTTGTCACTAAAATTATAACTTATTGGAACCCAAGTTTAACAAGTCTTCTTCCCCTTCTGAGTGCATTCAGGTAGCAAAGCCTTGTAGGACTGCTTGCAGTCTCATAATGGCTGAGGAAGCCTTCGATGATCTGGCCTATAATACCCACAGGAAGTGCACCACAAAAGTTAATCTGAGATGCCTGCAGAGTTTCATGAAAAGCAGACAGACTGCCATTTCATACATAGGTTGTTTCTGTCTCCACAGTATTGCATAACAACCCTAAAAATGGCTGTGAAGGAGACTAGGGTTGTTTGAACTCCCTTCAAGGCAGACACCTTATGATCAAATTGTGCCATCTCCTTTAGGGCTGGTTTTCACGAGTAACAGATTCACTGTTGCAGCTCTCACCTAGACATGAAAAAAAAGACAAACATGCTAAGTCTGTGTATGATCGTTCTGCTTCTGCTTCCATCACTCATGAAAACCAGCCCTTAGGGAGGTGTACACTTGGAGACAATTTTGGCAAGGAATAAAGTTGAAGTCAATTTGATTGTGGTCTTACAGGGGGTGGGGTGTCTAGCCCAAGAAAAAAGCTGTCCTTTAGCTTGCTCCCTTTTCCCCTTTGGTGCTATGCAACAGAACTTAAGAAAAAGGGGACCACATAAAAGGACAGTTGATTCCTCAGGCTAAGACCCCATTTACATGGGGCCATTCAAGTTTGGAACGTACACCTGGCAAGGACAGTTCAGCCTTACAATCACACAGGACCATGAGGAACTGTCCTGATTTGAGGCAAAGTGTTCAAATCAGCAAAGTGTTCAAATTTGGGACTTGAAAAAATAGGTCTCACTTTGGGGCTGGTACAGTTCAAACTTCATGTGGACCCATGCAAACACTGGAACTGTTCTGATTTTTGCACATTTTGCATGGTTGAGACCTGAGATCTAGGTCCCAAAATGAGGATGGCCCCATGTAAATGGCAATCCATTCCAAAGTAAGGACAGTCCCATGTAAATGGCAAGTACAGGCCCCAAAATTCGGTTCCAAACTTAAATGACCCTGTGTAAATGTGGTCTAAGAGATGTCTGATTTAGAGATGTGTCCATCTTACAAGAGTAAGGGTGGCATGGTTGGCCGAGCAGTTAAAGCGCTGGCCTTCCACCACTATGGTCCAGGTTTCGAGTCCCAGCTTGAGCACCTGGATCATATGTGCATTGAGTTTGTTTGATGTGTTGTTCTCTACTGTGCCATGAGGGTTTTTTCTCAGGGTTCTCCAGTTTTTCCTCCTTCAGCAAAAATCAACAGGTGATCATGAGTTGAGTGATTATTTGCAAAATACTTAATGTAAAGGTAGTGTGTGAGAGAGTGCAGTGTCCCCCAATTAGTGCGCAAGCGCTAGAAGACTTGGACACTTAAATAAACAGTTTATTTATTATATTTTATTTTATCTGCTTTGAGAGAGTTTGCAGTACAGTATGATTGGAAATCAAACAAATGCTATTGCTGAACATGGATGTACCACCCATTCCTGAGGAAATAAGAGCCACCCTTGGATAGGAGGGCCTGGACAAATATTGTTGCTGCCTAAGCAGAGAAGAGAGAAATGGTTGAAAGAAAAAAGGAAAAGGATATAAGTGAGTCTCTCTTTTCCTTTTCTGTTATCTAAAACAATGCTGTACAATATTACTCTGTATTTCTTTGGCTGTAAATAATATAATGATAAATTTAGCTTAGACTCTTTGTACTATCAGGTAAAATAGTATTCCAACATAAATATAGCTAGCTTTTTTCAAACATCTTTTTCAACTTGACTTTATCTTCTGCATTATGTTCCTTTACCATTTGATCCAACTCCTCTAACTCTTTCTTAATAGCCTTTCTCAGTGATGGATCTAATTCTGCAGCTCTCTTAAAATCTGCTTTTGACTCCTCTGGGTTCCAGCATGCCTTGTGAGCCTTGGCACGTCGATAGAGAGCCTTGACATTGTCTTTGTCCTTTTCAAGCACAGTATCTGTGTGTTTAATAACTTCATAATATTCTCCCAGCAATAACTTACACTGTGAATAATTCAGCAGCAATGGTATTTTCATCTTGTCTAATTTAGTCCATTCATTGTCCCCAGGTTTTTCACATAAACAAAGCTGTTCAAGACACCCTAATGCTTCAGCATACTTGTCCGCAGCTTCCTTGTACTGCCCTTTAGTATACGATTGATTCCCTTCCTCTTTCAGGTTTGGTATAACATTCCTCTTCTCAATAGCATCCATCTGCCATGGCTCTTTCTTGTACTCTCCTAATTTATCAACTGAAAGTAGCTCAATTTCAAAAATAAGGTCGGGTTCTCGCCGTGTAAGCTTGTCTAAGTCTGGGTATCCAGTAGGTTGAATAGCAGACAAACTGCAGCAATGTTCATGGTGTTCCTGGTCCTTCTTTATTTCTCCATTGGCTTGCTTGACTGCATTACGGAAGTTTTTGGAGACAAAAGGGTATCCTCCAACAACCTGGGAAACATCAAAACATAGCATCATAATGGATAGATAGATAGTTTATTTGAACTAAATTGCAGCCGTGAAGCTGAATTAAATAGTTACAATGATATCTAAAAATATATTACACTTAAAATTTATATATATAATATATATCCCTAAAAATTAATAACTTAAATAATAATAGTAATTAAATGTATAATATATAATATACGCCGAGGCCTAATCGTATTATCTTAATACAAGAACTTGGAATAAAATTGCATGACTTTAAAAATTATAAATACTAATCACACATGAATGAATAATGAATGTTATCCCAGAAATATTCTTCCCCTACCATGGGGGAATTGGAAATTCTGGAAGAAATGGGGGAAATATCTCACAAAGAACAAAATTACAGTAAGAGTTTGTATGGAAGGAAATTAGAAGTTCCAGGGGACAGTGAAGGGGGAACCTTTTACATATTCCATCTGTGGTGGCTGTGGGGTATGGTTATTTCCCGAACCAAGCAATTCAAATTCATTTTTGAAACTGTTTGGTTCAAAATTTTCCAATGATTATTCGATCAGCTGTCTGAAAAAAAGCATTAAAAAAGTTTTTCAATGAATTTACTTAGAATGAGGAAATATTCTTACCGATTTGTCACACGTAAATCTAGCCACTTCGTGAAGTCTCATAGTCTTGACAATTTCTTCCCATATTTCTAGCTTGAATTTCTTTCCAATCAGCAGTTCAAATGGCTGACCAAGGGTTTTTGAGCAGTCAACAAGCTTTCGTCCTTTCTTTGTTTTCTTATAGGTTTTAAAATGAAACGTTGCCTGCAAAAATAAAATATTATATTCAGGAATTAAAATAGCTTGACAAACTTGAAAAATTCTGTTAATGAAAATTATGTAAAATTTTAGGTTTACCTTATAAACAGCTGAAGCTGTGATCAGACTGTCTCAAAATATGTTTTGCTTCTTTGCCAGAAGATATCGTTTTTGTTATGGCCAAATAAAAAGCATATAAACGATTTTCACCTCGTACCTTGGATCCAGCCTCAAAATCAGGTTGATTGTCATCCCCAGGGTACAAAATCTCTTTCATTACTCTCGGAACTGGAGTCTCAGCAGTATTGTTGTCCGCCATCTTTGATAATAGACGATCGCTGAGGTTTCTGGGATACATGAAGACGTCACATGTTTCTTCTTTCTTTCTTTCTTTCTTTCTTTCTTTCTTTCTTTCTTTCTTTCTTTCTTTCTTTCTTTCTTTCTTTCTTTCTTTCTTTCTTTCTTTCTTTCTTTCTTTCTTCCTTCCTTTCTTTCTTTCTTTCTTTCTTCCTTTCTTTCTTTCTTTCTTTCTTTCTTTCTTTCTTCCTTTCTTTCTTTCTTTCTTTCTTTCTTTCTTTCTTTCTTCCTTTCTTTCCTTCTTTCTTTCTTACAATTTAAAGGCCAAGTTAAATACAAAGAAAATGGACATATTAACAAAGAAAGGGAAAAAAATCTTCTTCTTCTTCTTTCCTCTTAGTTTTTCTCTCTTTCTTTCCCTTCTGTCCAAAATTATCTCAATCACAATTATTCTCCTATTGCTGGGTTTCACACAGCTGATGAATCTCATTATCTGCTTCAAATGGTGGTCAATTGAAAGCCAGCAATTGATCATTTAATAGTCTGCTTTGTTGTGAGGGTTTAGAGATAGTGTGAAATAAATAAAAATAGACTATAGATTTCCAACAGTCTCAAGGGAATCATGTAATGAGATCCTCGCCGCTAGAATTTCTTTGCAAATAAATCGAAATTCACATCTTATGATCGATTAACCTTTTCATTTGTTTTCTCTTTTCCATTCCCCTTTTTTCTTCGTTCAACTATTATTCTTCCCTTCTTGTATAAGTCCCATCCATATTGATTGGGTACCTCTAGTGTCATTCCCTGCCCCCTCCCCACCCCCCTGATTAATGATGCATGACGCAGCTACCAGAAGCAGCCATGATGGATTAATACAAGATGGCGGTTGTCACGAGGTTGGGGAATGCTTACTCATTTTTACGTCTCCCACGTAATTGCACAGTACTTTCACCTATCATATCACGAACTCATATCACGAAGAACCTTGGCAGAACATTATCTTTCTTCATCATGCAAAATGGCGAGTGTAAAACCAGTGTAAAAAAGCCGAGACGTTTTCAACCAGCTCTTTGAAGAATCAAATTGTTTCTACTCAAGAAGTCCAGAAAGTTGAAGAGCAATGGAAGAATCAATTCCAGGATACAAAATTTTTTGGTGAGGCAATTTTTGTGCTTGGTCCGATGGGAGTAGGAAAAACTACAGTGATTGAAAATGAATTTCGTTCACATCCAGTTTTCGCCCACTACGCATATGTTGATACTGACGAAATCATGGGAATGCTGCCTTATTTCGCGTCCGATCAAGTAGAGCAGTATTACCCAATTGCTCGAGAAATAGCCATTCGATTAACAGACTGGATATTGGAGCAAAAGATTAGCTTTATCGCTGAAGGAACTTGTGTGAAGTACTATGGAATTGATTGACTATATTCAGAGATTGAAAAATGGAGGTTACACAATTCGTACCAAGCGGCTACCTCAAGTCCCCTTGGAGATTGTATTAGAAAGATCTAAGCATAGAAGAAATCGTCTTATCCCAGAACATGTTGTAAAATCAATCTACTTTGGTTCAGCGGAAGGTCTAGATAAACTGTATATTTATAACAAAAATGCCAGGTTATTTGAAGACATTGATGAACTTAATGAGAATGGTCTTCTCGATAAACCATTAAACAATAGCAGTAATGACCTTCACTACGAACACTATTAGCACAGTATACAGTGTACAAGTGAGGGCCAATATTGATACCAGCAATCAAATGCAAATTCTCTGTCATCAATCATCATTGTACAACAGCAACTGTGTTGCAACTTGAGACCATTTGTAGCATGCCTTCTGGGCCTGATTGCTCAAAGGTTGGATTAGCACTGTCCCATGATTAAGTCAAAGGCCTAAAGAAAACCTTTGGATTTAACTCTGGGTTAATGATACTCAGCCTTCTAGCAACTGGATCCAAGTCCCAAAAAGTTGACATAAGATTGTATTTTGAACAACTAAACTGCAACTGGACTTCTCATATTTCCCTTTCTCATGTTTTTTCACTTTTCTCTGCAAGTGAAAAGGAAGTGTACATGCTTGTACATCGTAGTGTACACCAAATGTTATGTAGGTGTGCACTAGATAATCTATTTTCAGTCATGTTCCCAAACATATTCCTTAATAATTTTTTATCCAAAGTTTGTACAGTACATGACAACAAATGAATTTACAGTGTAAGTAAATTTATTTATGTCTTCTAGTGTTCTAAATTTTGCTTTGTATAAAACTAAAATTAAAGTATTTTGTTTGCTACTCTGAAATCCAAGTATAAAGAAAGACTACTATGTAATTATTTTGATAGTTTACATTTATAGATATAGTAGAACCCTTCTTTCAAGGGAAATAGGAAATAGTTTGAGTATGATGACTTGAATTTCGAGTCAAGTGAAATGGTTTAAATTTGAGTTAGTAGAGAATTTGAGTCAACCAATTTGTAAATAACTTGTAAAAAAATGTGGTCAAAAACAAGAGGAAATAAGAAATTGTTTGAATTAGCAGGATGTTTGAGTTACTGAATTTGAGTTAGCAAGGTTCAACTGTACAGTCTACAAGTTACAAAATGACTTCAGACTAAACCTTTGAGTGAGTGGTTTGTTATCCTATATCAATCACAATTGAGAGACAACCGTGAGACAATTGAGAGACCACCGTGAGAAATGGACTGAGGAAAACCTATAGAATCAGCCAATATTTTATTTATTTATACAGCTGATAAAAGTCTAACTGTTAATTCTGTTAGTGATCTCTTTGATCTGTTTAAAGAGTTATTTTACTTAACTGCCCTTTTAGAAATAATAACTATTCATTATTAATACTACTATTTTCTGTGAAGTTTCTATGGTTTCACTGGTGAATGTTTATAAGTTTTTATCTATAATATTATAGATAAACACTTAAATATTCACCGTGAAACCCTAGAAACTTCACAGAAATTATGAACACACTGATGAACAGAAAGCTTCAGATCATTTAATACTACTATTAATGCACTATTTCTATCAATTACACTATTACTATTAATACACTAGTATTATTTCTTTGTTTCTATGTACATATGTTGATAAATGTGATTATTTATAGGCCTTGTAGGTTAACCACGTAAGTAATTCAATTGTATGTAAGCAAGTAATTGCATGTGCATAATAATATTCTTTTATACTTGCCTCTGCAATTTCTACATTAAAAAACACCTAATAATTAGACAAGAGTCACTTGGCATGATTTTATGCTCCTAATATTGTTAATAACTGATATTGTGGGGGCTAACCATCCTTGCAGAGAGTTAAGGCTCGGAAATACGGGCAACAAAATTGTGCAACATTTCACACAACGTTGCATTGCAAGTTGCAGAGCATATGTTGCTCGTATTACAAACACTTCTACTTTGTGAAACAAGGAAAATTTTTTGCACACAAGGTGTAATGCAAGCAACATTTGCTCTGCAACTTGCATCGTAATATTGCATGAAATGTTGCATGATTTTGTTGCCCGTATTTCCATGCCTTTAGCAAGCACTTGATTTACTTGCTCAGCAATCACTAACTCCTTTCTCCAGTAGCTGACTATTTTTGATGAAGATTTTTTACATGACATTGGCACAGTTTCTTATTAGTTAAGCAAGTGCTCTTTGTGAGCAAAAAATAAATAAATAGTGAAAACTTATTTACCAGTACTTACTGAGAGTAAAACTGTTTTTGCCAGCAAGCAAGTAGCAAAGGAGTTTGATGTGATCCATGATTTCAGTCAAAAGTAGCATGAGATCTGAGAGTAACCTGCATGTGATGTGTGATGTGATCCATGATTTCAGTCAAAAGTAGCATGAGATCTGAGAGTAACCTGCATGTGATGTGTGATTTGCTATTCACACAGTATTGGTGTGATTGCATGAAATTTTGGTGTATGATGAGTAATTGCTCCAAAATCAACACCTCTGCTACTCTGAACAAGCTGCAAGTGCTTCCTCCAAAGTGAACAGTCCTAAATGAGTTGAAATCAAGCCTCTAAAAAAGTGTTGTTAAACAACCATTTTAACACATCTTTGAAACCCAGCGGAGCAAATCATACAAGTGTATGCAGTCTCTGCACCGATAAGTGCTGGTTTGTTACATATATAACAAATCTTTTGACCTGGTATGTGTCTTGGCTTGTGTTCCTGGCATAACATGGCTACATGGTTGGGCTTTCTCCAGAAAGGCGGAATAAAATTGCCACACATGCAACACATGTCCTTGTTGTGGCCAGCAATCTGACCTAACCCTCTGTTCTGCATGCAGCACATTTTGCAAAGGGAGACTTCCTCTCTGAAATGAGACACTCGAGGTATCGTCCTACCACACTGGATAAACTAGACAAAAAAATACAATTTTGAGAAAAACATTTTTCTGTACTTATTGATATATAAACATGGGCATATTTAGAGGGGGGTCCTAGGGTGCCCGTGATCCCCCTTGGCTTTGCAAGCCAAAGGATGGAAAAATATAAGAATATGAACGCACAACAAAAAGTGAATAGATTTTAAAGTAGAAATTGAACCCGTGACCTCCCGTTTGAGAAATCCTGGATACGCCCATGCATAAAGTGCAAACCAGACTTGTACTGAATGAGCAAAATCCGTCAGTGAAAAATAATGCGGCCACATAAGCCTGCATCAATTAGGTTTGTAAACATTTTGCCCAATCATTTGCAAGGTTTGCTGAATATGGAAATCAAGGATGTATAAAATTGAAGATAAACAACCTATTGAAAGGTGATCACTTTTTCAAACAGAGATATGACTGACTCATTGATTATTTATAGCTTTCACTCGATTATCTGTAAAATTCGACACAATTTTCAGTTTAAGAAAATCGTATTTTTTTGTAAGGAAAAATCGACTAAGATTCCAAATATGGTTCAGTTGGCTTATTGTTAACAGCCAAAACTATGTCGCAAACTAAGCGTGTTTTGTGCCGTGAAGTTTATCTCGCGGTGCAATGGCCGATCCGGAGAGGAACCAGAATTTTCTATCGAAATCTTTAGGTTGTGTTTTGGAAAACTGTTAATTCTTGGATTTGTAGTTGTACATAAAAACACTTCGCGCAGGTCATGTGGAGATTAGTTAGCAATTGTCCCAGCACGTGGTTAGCAGGTGCAGCATTTATGAGTAAGCAAAATAGAACAAAGCAAAAATATTCGACTCAACGCGCTTCGTTGCTGGATGCACGGCGATGTCCTTTCACAAAGTTGACCGTGGAGGGGAGATATTTTGCTTATGTTGTTGATGTCTTCTTACCTTGTAGTATTGACTTTTCCACACTGGATTTTTCCTCTTTGCACGAATGTCTTCCCTCAAAAACTCCAAAAGTCGTTTTTTGTTTCCAGCAGATTTCAGCTGTACAGCTATCGCTTCCGTTGCTCTCTCGTTATCTTTACTGACATACTGGAAATAATCCGCTACCTTCATATGCCACTTCTTTTTCTCATTTGCGTCGGCCATTAAAGAATCTTTTACTAACTTTAAAGAAAAGAATGAGAAATCAGTTTTTGTTTAGAGGGAGCGGCAATGGAACAGTCTTATTCCAACTTTCGTTCCATGGCTCGCGAAGTATCAAGCACTTCGGTGGGTCGGCTCATTCATATCAAACGATTCTAATCCGTGATGATGATGATGATGATCATGATGATGATCATGATGATAAAAGTGATAATGCCAAAATTGATATAGAGTCAAAACTCTAAATATTCTTAATAATAATCTAAAGCGCAGCCCTTCATCGCATTACAACTGAAAATGTTCTATGAGTTTCAAAATAAATAACCAATTGTCCTCTTACATCACTTATTGAAGCATGAAAGAAATCCAGCCTTTCTTCTTCGCCTCGTTGTCCTGTGTTTCTCAGGAAGGGTTTGAGAGTACGTCGCACTACAGCCCACTTCAGCATCGGTAGGGGCTCCTCAGAGTCTTCGTCCTTTAACAAATATCTGAGTTCTGTCTCTGTGAGGCTCATGCAGTACAGAGCGCACAAGACCTAGAAAATAATGTAAGGCAAATTATTTAGTTTATTAGAGTCGTTTTCAGTCGTATGAGTGGGAACACTGTCCCGGGGGGGGGGGGGGGGGGGGGGGACTCCCATATATAAGAGGATGGGGATGCTCGTCGGAAATTTTGAAAATGACCCCTAAAAGGTACCTGAGTGGGAGTGGCAACAATTCATTTCTATCCCTAAAAGGTACCAATTCAAAAACAATAATAAAGAATTAAAGTAACGAAACACTTTGTGATCAATGTGCTTTGAAGATTCAATTCGGATCATCAAATCGTCCCTTTCATGCTTATTTTAGGTAGTTTATTTACCCCAAAACAGTCCCTAAAAGGTACCAACTATGTCTCTGGTAGTCCACTGAAGTCTGAGACACCCTAAAATGTACCGGAGTGCAGATTTTGACCCCTAAAAGGTACGACGAGCATCCCCGTCCATTTACGATCGGAGTCCCCCCCCCCCCCCCCGGGAACACTGTACGGTCACGATACGATTCGGTTACGGCATGAATTTCGAATGTTTTTAGAGCGGTTTTCGTATGAGTGGGAAACTGACCATACCGTACCGTACCGTGACCGTGTCAGTACCGTAATGTCGACAAAAACATTCGAAAATCCTGCCGTAACCTTACCGTGCATTGACCGTAACTGGTACGGTCAGTTCCCCACTCATACGAAAACCGCTCTATAGACATTACGGCACTGACACGGTCACGGTACGGCGCAGTAAGTTTCCCACTCATACGAAAACGACTCTAGAGCGGTTTTCGTATGAGTGGGGAAACTGACCATACCAGTTACGGTCACTGTACGGTACGTTTACGGCAGGAATTTGGAATGTTTTTATAGACATTACGGCACTGGCACGGTCACGGTACGGTACGGTAAGTTTCCCACTCATACAAAAAGCGCTCTATTGCAGTAAGATAATTGTCTTGAATCAAGGAAGCTCGCTCTTTTATACCTCAGTAGTATACAAATAGCGGTTCTGCATCCGGTGCAAGGCGGCGCCCGCCGGTGCAAGGGGGGAGTCACGCCCCGATAGAGGGGAGGTCAATCGCCGGTGCAAGGGAAGTCACACGACTAAAAGGACAGGTACCCAACACGTGACAGCACGTCATAATTTGATAAAATGTACATAAGCGTAAGAAGAAAAGTCATGTACTTTATTTCATGATGGAGTTAAGAAGTGGTCGCGTTCTTAACGGGAAAATTGTGTCAAGCGATGAGATCATCCAAGAATGCAAGATTTTTTTCAAATTCTTGTTTTATGAATTTAGTGAGAATTTTGCCTACAAAGTTTGGATTGATGACATTGAAAGAACCACAGGAAAGAAAACCACCATCCTTGAACTGTTACAATGGGAGAAAAACAAAGCGTTTTGGGTAGGAAGCTTCAACCGAGTTTTACGCCTCATGAGAAACGAACTACCCTTATCAACACTCCTGGCTGCCTTTGAGTACTTCATGAAGTATGAGTTCAATCTTCACCAGAAGAATTGCCATTGGTTTAAGATCAAATCAACCCTGAGTCACTACCTTCACGAACTTTACAACAATATACGCTGTGTACAAATGATTCAAGTAATGCAGGAAGTTCAAGTTATCAAGACTCACAACTCTTCATTGCCTGAACGAAAACGCTACCTCCGAAAATTGGCAAGTCTTTTGGCGTCATTCAACCTCAACCCTTTCTACACCAAAACTCCTAATTACCGTATATTCTGGGAAAACAGTTTTCACTATGCACAATCACAGTGTTACTTCATTTCTGGGGCTGATGGTGAGAAGACCGTCATCATACTACCTACAACGACATGTTATTTCTCCATGTATACAGGAGAAAGGACTCGTCTCTACCATTACAAGGTTCTCAAGACCGGAGAAACATTCACCAGTCCCGAAAGTGGTATTCGAAAGGCTTTCCTACTGCACAAGAGATGTTGTGAACAGAACATTTGATCTGTCCAATCTCTCAATACAACGAGTACTAGACCATGATGGTATTTTATAGGATACTGAAGATACTATATATTTTTGAATCCGGTTTGAGTTCTAGATTATTGAGGTGATGCTGATCACCATCATACCTCTGATTTATTGTATTGTGCGAGATACATTTTATTGTCCTGTGTGGTACATCCACGAGGAAGTAGACGGTCGATATTTGCATCAAGATGTCAGCTACAATAGCTCGAAGCATATCGTGTGTCGACAATGCAGTAATTATGGTCGTTACCGATGAAGTAGAAGCTGTCGCTAAAGCAAAGGTCCGACAGGTTCTAGAATTCTTGTATGTCGAACTCTGCTGGAGAGCAATAATGAAAAAGTTAACAGCAGACTGTGAAGGCTGTGAAAACGACTATCCCAGGTCAACGGGATCATCCCTGCTTGATGACTAGTGACTACGATTTGTGGACCTTTTACTTGACAATATTAAGCAAGAGGTCAATATAGACATGATGAGGGACTTATGCGTGCAATTTACGAAGTTAGTTGATATCCCTATGACAGAGGAGTGGAGTGCTTTTGTTTTAAATCTCCCGAAGCTATGAACTCTTGTGTAGCTAAAATGATAGCCGGTGATATGTTGTTCCCCGATAGTTACGAGAGACCAATTGTAAACTTTGTAAACGACATGTGTGATGTCAAAGAGAATGCTCGAGAGTTATCATCAGAAATATTTAATGATTTTGTACATGTTATGAGTAATTGAATAAATGCGATGGGTTTTATATTTTGAATTCAGTGTTGTTTCTGACTTGGAAGGAGAAGGACATGGGTTGTGGGTGTTTAAGTTCCATCCCCAATCTTAATTTTCAAAATATCTTTCGAAAAGTTCGCTGTGTTCTTGCCTGCTGTGGCGGGAAAGTGATTATAGAAAATTCTCAGATTGATGGAGACCAACCAACTGTTAGAGAAACTGTATTACAACCTGAAACAAGGAGGGAGTCTCGGAAGCGTCGATGCCTTATACCATGCTGCCAAAAAGAAAAATAAGAAAATCACGAGGAACAGAGGTTCAGGAATGGCTTAAAGGACAGAGAGTGTATTCTCTCCACAGACCTGTTCAGAAACATTTCCGTAGAAATCGTGTGATAGTCGGAACAATAGATGCGGTCTGGGAAATAGATTTGATTGATATGCAATCCCTCAAGAAATATAATAGCAATTACGGGTACCTGCTCACCTGCATTGATGTATTGTCAAAATACGCATGGGTGGTTCCAATCAAAGACAAAAGCGGTCCTACTCTTGTCAAGGCTTTCAAGAAGGTCTTAGATGAATCGAAGCGTAAACCACAAAAGATTCACTCTGACCGAGGGAGTGAATTTACCAATCGGTTATTCCAGACCTTTCTGAAGGAAAAGAACATTGGATTTTATCATACTTTCAACCTTACGAAAGCTAGTATCGTGGAACGATTTAATCGCAGCCTCAAACAACGCATGTATCGTTACTTCACATGGAAAGGAACGTTAAAATATTTAGACGTATTGCCCTGACATTGTAAATGCATATAATAATTCATATCATAGAAGTATTAAGAGAACCCCAGCCTCGGTGAATAAGAACAGTGAAAAAGAGGTTTGGTTAACATTGTATGGAAACCAGCCACCTAAGAGAGGCTATGCCTTCAAGATAGGAGATCGAGTACGCATATCCAAGTCAAAGAAACTCTTTGAGAAAGGTTATTTACCTAACTGGAGCGAGGAAATATTCACCATTACTAAGCGAATCCCTCGAAACCCACCAGTTTATAAGTTACAAGAATTTGATGGTGATGTGCTGGAGGGAACATTTTACTGAACACGAATTACAAAGAGTAAATACTAAGGGGGAGGAAGAAGTGTATAAGATAGAAAAAATTTTGAAAACTCGTAAACGTGGTAAAAATAAGGAGTATTTTGTGAAATGGTTAGGATATCCAGATAAGTATAATAGCTGGGTATTAAAGAGTGATATTGAATAAAGAGTATAAGAACTTGTGTATAGTGTGTCTCGTCTTCATTTGACTCACATGCACGATAAAATAAAGTGTTTATAACTGACGACACGAGAGAAAAATAATCATATTTCAAGACGTAGGCAACGCGTCAACATTACATTTGAGACGCTCACGTAGTAAAAATGAGAGGTGGTGAAATGGTCGTTTTCCACGGTGCCCCCTTTCAAAGAGGGTACGGCATCGGTTCCTTTTTTCGATCATTAGCAAGAAAGGCCCTTCCCTTTTTACAAAAAGGAGCACAGACTCTCGGACGAGCCGCACTTAATACGGGTGTGAATATTGCTCAAGATGTTATGGCGGGAAATCCTTTAAAAGACTCAGCACGCACACAATTACAGCAGACGGCAAAAACCTTGAAAGAACAGGCCTTAAAGCACATAACTTCTCAAAGGGGAAGCGGGAAAAAACCTTTAAAACGCAAGTCGTCCCAATCGAAAGTCAGTTCACCACAGCCCTCCAAGGTGAAAAGAGCTAGGACGACTGCTCAGAGAAAGTCAACAAAGAAATCTCAGAGAAAACGCAAATTACCTCAGATACAAGGTCAAGTCAAAAAGTCGAAAGTTACTCATTTTAAAGATCTTTGGGACAAAAAGTAAAACATGGCTTTCGTTCACCCTCACTCGACACCTTGTACCAAAAGTGAAGCAGATTTATTTACTGTACCTTCAACTCAGATTGCTGTAGACAAAGGACAGTGGATTGACCATCGGCCAATTTCTGCTCTGTCTTCATCATCCCCCATTGAATTTTCCGTCAAAGGAACAGAGAATTACTTGGATTTAGCCAAGACCATGCTGTTTGTTCGTCTTAAAATCACCAAAGCCAATGGAACAAACCTTGACAGTGGGGAAAAAACTGCCCCCGTGAACCTACTTTTACAGAGCTTGTTTAAGCAGGTGGATGTGTATCTCAATGGAATCTTAATCACCCAATCCACTGGTACTTACAGTTATAAAAGTATGTTGGAAACTCTACTAAACTATGGTCCAGCTGCCAAAACATCCCACCTCACCGGAAGTCTGTACTACAAAGATACTGCAGGTGCAATGGATGAGACGGACTGCACAGGAGGTGGAGCTAATGCTGGACTCAAATCCCGCTATAGTTTTACCCAAGAAAGTAATATCATAGACTTGTTTGGGCCTCTTCACTGTGACATACTGTTCTGTGAACGACTTCTGCTAAATCACGTGGATGTAACGTTCAAATTAACTCCTAATACACCTGCGTTCGCATTGATGTCTGGTGAAACTACTCCAAATTTCAAAATTGTCATCCAATCTGCCGTTCTGAAAGTACGCTCAGTCAAAGTGAGCCCCACACTACAACTACACCATTTGAATGAACTCAAAAAGGGAGAGAATGCCAAGTACCCCATGCGTAGAGTGGACTGCAAGACGTACACAATCCCTAGAGGCGATCCGTCCCTGTTTAAAGATGATTTGTTCAATGGACTGGTTCCCAAAAGAGTAGTTATTGGGATGGTTGACTCTGACGCCTTCAATGGCAGCTACACCAAGAATCCATACAATTTCAAACTGTATAAGGCTAATTCCATTAAACTCACTGTGGATGGAGAGTTGATCCCCTTTCAAATCCTCACTCTGAAACTAGCGAGTGCTAGCGAAACAAACTTCATGGAGGCGTATCAGACCTTGTTCTCCGGAACCGGAAGACTGTTTGCAGACTCAGGCATTGATATCAGTAGAGCTGATTACAACCAAGGGTACTCCCTCATGGCCTTTGATTTAACTCCAGACCTTTGTAGTACATCTGATCATTTCAACCAGAAACTGAAGGGGAACGTATCTCTGGAAATACAGTTCAACAGTGGTTTGACTAACGCTGTCAATTTGATTGTATTTGGGGAATTTGAATCCATTGTAGAAATTGACTATTCAAGGCACGTCACTTTTGATTACACAGCATGAACACCCGCCAGCTGAAAGAAGTTCTTAGGAATGACCCCATAACACAAGCTAAGTTTTGTGGAGTGTTTGCTGAAAACGACCTACCAAAGAAACTAGACGTCTATCCGTGCGGTTTCATCGCCAATACAGACCCCAAAGATCAACCAGGGCGTCATTGGGTGGCGTTTTACTTCCCATCAGAACAAGAAGGGGAATTTTTTGATAGTTATGGACAGCCGCCTGAATTTTACAGCCCTAATTTTGTCAAGTTTCTGAACCAAAACTGTCGACAATGGACTTTTAATAAGAAAGAACTTCAAAGTGTATTGACTGCAGTCTGTGGAGAATATTGTGTGTATTATTTACTACACCGTGCACACGGTTTTAGTATGAGTCATGTAGTAAACTGTTTTACATCAGATAAGATAAAAAACGACCGAAAGGTCTATCAATTTGTAATGAGATTATTGACACAATAAACAACACTTGAAATTAGCTAATGAAGTCTTTATTTCAAAACAAAGTTTACAACATCAGTCATAGGGTGAAACCCATTCTAAACCTCTTTTTCCCTGAGGAGCAACTCTCACCCTCCTGCTCTGTAAGTTGGGAGAAATGGGTCGTTTTCTAGGACGAGTGGGCGGAGTTGGAAACAACGACGGTGAACCACTTGTAGGTGTGGAAGGAAGAATTCTTGGTCTGCTCTTGAAAGTGGACAACAATTTTCTTCGCTCTTCATTCCGCACGAAATCCTCAGGGGTGTTCAATTTTGCCAAAACTTTGGTAAATTCGTCTCTTCCGGTTGGAGAAAACCCTTTACGAGTCCTCAGAGCATCATTCACGAGATCAGTGATACTCGACCCATGAATTGGTTTCCCCTCCAAAGACACCACACCCTTATCATCCCATTGGACGCTTTCAGGAGATCTTTTCATCCACTGTAGCAATCCTTCTGCCTGACTCTTAAACTTCCTTGGAACAGTCTTCAGTATCTCAGACTCACTCACAGACTGGACTTCTTGTTGTTGGGTTACCTGTGGTAACCCGGAGGTGGATTGAATCTTCACGGTGGGGACGTGACTTTCTCTTTGTTCTTGCAAATTCAAAAACCTTTGGAACAGTTGCTCGTGATTCTTGAGTTTAAGTTCGTCTGGTAGTTGTGAATTATCCAGAGTTTGATTCATTTCTTGATTAAGTGAGCTCATAGACTTTACTAGCGGTGACGTTTGTATTTCTGCTCTTTGGTGAATAAGGTTCAACACATCTTCTGGAACTAACACCATTTTTTTATTGTACTTCATTTTGTAAGTAAGTTTCCAAGAACGGTCAAAACAGGAGGCAAGAGAAGGGCTAAGAGATTCCCACCGCGTTGATTAAGCTGTTCTTTCTTCCTTTTTAAGGACACTTTTTTATCGGCTAAAGCGTGCAAGAGACGACGGTAGCGTATTAACTTCTTGCTCTGAGTTTCACTGATTGGTATTACACCTCGTAGGAAATTGAGCGAGATCTCGGCCAGACACTTGATAAGATCGACGTGACAAGTTTCTAAGATAGCCTTTCGTTGTTTTCTATTAGAACGAGCCAAGACACGCAGCAGATCTAAGTTGTGTTTCATGCGCTGAGACATGATCAAATGATTCAAAACGTCTGGTACAAGCGTTTATGTACGTTTCACGTAGGCTACTTGTTGTTCGTCTGGAAAAATCGACGTTCGAAGACGGAAATCATCAGCCGTTGTTGGGTGGAGATCCAATAACAGATATCCGTAGGGCTGTTTAGTCGAATCTTCATAGGCTTCCATAACACGAGCAACCTCACGGGGGAAAGCCTGTTTTGCTAATGTAGAAACCCCTAAGGCATCACGAGGATTTTTAAAAGCGACAATGTAATGGGTGTTGAGAGAAATGGTCCTGGAATACCTTCCGGGCGGAAAAAGATTCTGAACCAGATTTATGCAGCTAATTCCCCGATGGTGAGACCCTTTTGTGATTAAGTCCACCATTGAGTCTTTTTTCACACTTTCATTCATCAAATCATCCAGCACCAAAAGACCTGGAGTTTTATCAAAGAGGGAGTAGATGTCCTCTGGAAATCCCTCCACAAATTGAATGTTTGGAATCTCCCTCTCCATAATGAGAAAACGGGGTTGATATTCTCCATAACAATAGACTATCTTATGAATGGGTTGGTCAAACATGTCATTGACACAACGTAAAAGTTTTTCAGTCCAACATGTCTTCCCACAGGAGGTTGAACCATAGGCAATTATAGAGGTGGGGCTTTTAAATCGAACATCCATTCTGTGCGACAGTTGATATTGAACTAAATCATCTTTAGATGGTATGTGGTTTATATTCATCACACGCACACGCTCCAACCAGAGTTTTCGTTCTTTTAAACCCAGGTTGTGAACACCAGCTAAATGATTTGGTAATCTCAACAGATTCGTTTTAAAACAACCAGGAATGGGACAGTCTTTGTGCTTTCGCTGCACCATCTTAAATGATGACTGTTCAACAATCTCCCATATTTTATATCTTTCATTCGATATTCCCAGAAAAAAATTATTCACGTTCAATTTTTTTTGCTTCAAAAACTTCGTCATTCAAATTTTACTCAAAAAACATCTATCATTCAAAATTTGACTATAAAAATTTTTCAGTTAAAAAATTTCATTCCAAACCCATTTTTCTCTCTTTTATAACCCAAGAGAGGGCCACTAGGGCCACCTTTCCGTGTTTCGGGGTTTCTAGAACCTATGGTAGGGCCTTTAGGGCCACTAGGGCCACTTTTTACGTGTTATAGAACCCACGAGAGGCCCACTAGATACTTTTTTATGTTGAAGGACCTAGAAAATTAAACTTATATGATGAGACATGATAGCCACACGTTCATGTTCTCTAAAATTGTTTATTGTTTATATATCAACTTATATAGATTAACATGTATATCCACTAGTTCTAAGTCTCCTTATAGTTAATGTTGGAATGACCGTACGCTAAGGTGGTTACCCCATCGTCTAATATATAGCGCTTATCATCATAAGGACTTAAGCCTATTTTATTTATATTAACTGTGTACAGTTGGTGTTTTTCACTACGAAGTTGTTTCATATTGTTTATGGTTCGTTTTTTCTTAAACAAACAATCTCTATAGTGGGCATGTCGTATGTCCCGCTTAGTGACCTGCTTGGCCACACCTTTCGCAGTTTTCTTTTCAACCTCACAACCCTCCTCGTGGTACAACAGGGAGTACATCTTGGGGCGGAGGCCAACAAACTCTTCAATAGGGAGAGAATGGGTCTCATCTTTCATCTTTCCCAAGACTTTCTTGTTACGAGTGCTGTGCAGGGGATGATCTCTTGGATATTCAGAAGTGTCAAATAAGTTTAGATCCTGGTACATGTCTTGGTAGATATCGTCCGTCTTTACATCATAGCAGAGGCTGTCAGTGTCAGTAAATAGAAGTGTTGCCTGGTTCCCATACTTTTGTTTGATGTAATTATAATGAAAATCATACATCAACACTTTGGACAAGTCTAGAATGCAAAATCCTACATAGATGGGTCGATTCAGGTACAGACTGGGTTTCTTCATGTTGACAGCAACCAATTGTTCATCGAAAATCCTGAAGTAATCAAACAGTGGTGACGCAGACAATTTTTTAAGTTGTTTCACCGTGTTCACCAATTTCACATTGACACGTTTTCGTAGATTCTCCATAGTCTTTCCGAAGACGGCATTGTTCATCAGCTTGAAAAAATCCTTTTCAAAGTCATTTCTGGCATTCTTTCTTTTCTCAGTATTAAAGTCGATATAGCTCTTAAGCCACGCAGACTGATTAAAACCAAGAACACGGTGGATTTTTTTGAGCTTCATGCCAAGGGACAGGTACTGTTGAAGATTTCGGTAGTGGAGAATATAATGTTCTTTGTCGTTCAAATGGGGACCAACTTGTCCGTGGGGGTGGATTTAATTTTGAGATCTTCCCTCAGCTGTTGGCAGTAAGGGGACAACCAGTCTTTTGGTACTTTCACTTTTTCTGGTGCCAGTGGGTAGCCCGAGTGCTGGTCGTGGAGCTCTTTGGGATACTCTAGGTCCACTTCCAGGATGTATCCCTCGGCTCCATTTGCAGGGAGGGTCATGAGGTTCTCCTCCAACTCTTCAATTTCTCGGAAGGTCAACCACCCCGAAGTTTGTCAACCGGGAGGGATTGCGACATTGCCCAGCCATACAGATTGTTTGCGTCTAAGTACAATGATATAATTATGGGGGAGTTCAGGGTTGTAGTCTGGCACATAGGGGTTGTTGGCTTACTATACGATGGGTAATTGACTTATTCCGCCGCGAAGCCGCCTTTTTCGCAATAGAGATGCATATCGGGATCTGTAAGTAACTGTAACTCAACCGCAGTCATTTTCAGACAAGCCGACCAAGACAACCAGAGCCGTGTAAAAATGTCCTGGGTCGAGTTGGTAATATTCTAAACAGAGCGTTCTAAAGTTTTCAAAAACATCTGCTAAACAACAGCACGTCTGATTTTAAGTACAGGTCGTGGTAATCCCCCAAGTGTCTACACTGGGAAAAGTTTGGAAAAACCCGTAGTGCGCATGCCGATAATCACTTTCTGTGATGGTTCTACCCGTCAGCGAGCTGTAAAAGTGATATAATGGCTGGTAAACAGGTTTCTTCAAACTTCTCAACACTATCCATAATACTCTTAGGGGTACACCCCTTGACAGACAACGAAGAGAGGAACTTTATCATCATCATATATTTTTTAAGACTTGAAACTTATCGTCCCCTTCTTTACTTAAATTGGCAACTAGTTTTTCCAACGAAACTATTTAAAATTGCAATGAATCGATAAAGACTAAATTACCGACAAGAAAAAGAGATGTACTTTTCAGTGTTGTTTGGAATGCAACTTATTTTCTCTGACGTCATTTTTCCTAATCCCTGCATAATGAGGTGACTGTCATACCCGCGGAGGTTGTGCAGTACCACGGGAATTTTCCCGGTAAACTTATAATTGAGGTTACACTCATTATGTGCAGGACCACGATATAATCCCGTCAGGTGATCATGGTCCTGACCCTGTCGGCACCGAGGAGACCACCACAGATATGACAGTTACCCGCCTGCTGAAATTCCTGCTCCTGTTCTTCTGTAATGATGATGGGAACGACGTGTTTAATTATTTCTGATATACGTTGTTCCTCATCCAACAAACTTTGCAAAAACCGATCGACACAGTCTTCCCCTCGATACACCACCGGGGGTTTACTATATTGGTCCACCGTGGACACAACAACGTACCCGAACCCACACGGTTGGTGATGTTGGGTTTTCTGTGTCCCACTTTTATGGTCCTCCAAAGGGGTGCTATCACATTCCGTTAGAAGTGATTCAAAGTCCGCATAAATCATGAAGGGAACCTTTAACTGTTTTTGCACCTCTTTGAAGGCCAAAGTAGCTTGGTCTTCGTCAGGCAATTTGATTTTTTGGGGACCGTGCCGTCCGCAGTGAGATTCATGTTCCTCCAACAAATCTTGCCTGACAAAGCCATGCAAGCAGTACATACAATAAAATGTTTCTCCATTATGATTAGTTAAACTACCCATCAATCTACTAAAATTTTTGATTAAACAATAATGCCTCTTCTCATTCTGAGAATACAGTAATAAGTTCACATGGAGGCCCTTTTTCTCTTTGGTGATGTAGAGGGGAAAAAGCTCCCCATCTTCAAATCCAAAGACACAGACAGAGATGCCTTGGTTTTGTCGCTCAAATTTTGGGACTTGTTTTATCTCTACAGGGTAGTTGATACCCTCCATATTGAGCTCCGACTCATACCTGGTGTAGTTGTACACTCGATGTGGATTATCCCAGGGAACGGGTGTTGGCTGCCAGGATGGACCACGTGAAACATTTCTGGTCTTCATTTTGTATTTAACACTGCCTTCTTGTTTTGATCTTTTTGGGGAGGGGTAAATAGCCAGCTCCTTCTAGGGTTTGTAAACTGTTA